>KE154085.1:237008-260823 GCA_000411075.1 Sisymbrium irio | reverse complement strand
ATCTTGGAATAGCTGCTGAACACGGATACTTCATAAGGTATAATATATATACATACTCAAGGTTTGAAACTACATCTCTTAGTTAAGGTTTCTAATAGAAATTGGACAAAACTAAAAACTAAGACCCATTTGTACTTGGATTCAGGTGGAGTAGCAAGAAAGAATGGGAGACTTGTTACTCGTCAGCTGACGCGGAGTGGAAGACAATGGTAGAACCGGTTATGCGATCATACATGGAGGCAACCGATGGTTCCACTATAGAGTTCAAAGAGAGTGCTTTGGTTTGGCATCATCAAGACGCGGATCCAGACTTTGGATCCTGCCAAGCGAAGGAGCTTTTGGATCATTTAGAGAGCGTACTTGCAAACGAGCCCGTTGTCGTCAAGAGGGGCCAACATATCGTAGAGGTCAAACCACAGGTGAGATAAAGAGATCAATTTCACTCCATTTCTTTGCTTGCAAACAAGTATATGCGAGCGAGATTCTATTAAGAATCCATTAAGCTATATTTGTGCTAATCAAATGCAAAAGCTTCCTCCTACGGCCCTACCTTCTTAGGTGATCGAATCTGTTCTTCTTATTGATGCAGGGAGTAAGTAAAGGCCTAGCCGTGGAAAAAGTCCTACACCGAATGGTAGAGGATGGAATCTCACCTGACATGGTGATGTGTATAGGAGATGACAAATCAGACGAGGACATGTTTGAGAGCATATTAAGCACAGTGACAAACCCGGACCTCCCAATGCGACCAGAGATCTTTGCCTGCACGGTGGGAAGAAAACCAAGCAAAGCCAAGTACTTCTTAGATGATGTAACTGACGTATTGAAGCTCCTAGGGGGACTGGCTGCTACATCGAGCAGCTCGAAGCCCGAGTACCAACTAGAATCCTCCTCCTCAAATACACATGTGGCGTTTGAGAGCATCATCTGAAACAAAACAAAAAAGATCATGAAGAAGTGTGTCAGTGTGAGTAACCAAAACCAACATATGACTTGGGAAAGATTTGCGATTGGGGGTTGTGTATATGAAGGCTAACATGGAACGAACTTGTCGTTTGTGTGATTTTATTTATTTTCCAAGCTTGGAGAAGGTGTTTTCTTCTACCTCTCCTCCCTGTTGTTTTCTTTTTTTCTTCTTTAGAATTGGAAGTTTCTTCTCTTTGTATAGAATATCTTTTGAAGTCTCAATGGTGGTTTGTATCTACACGGAACGGAGTAACCAAATGGAACAAGCTGGTTTTTTGTAATTCTGACTAATCTTGTGAACAACGTCTTCAATAGCATAACCTGCTGCTAAAGACCCAATCTTTTTAATTTTATAAACTAATCACCAAAAAGCATAAAAATCTTTGGCATTAAAAAAGTTGTTACGCCGACGTTTGATAGCATGACAAGTGTGTCATTCGTCTACGCCTCTCTTTTGTTTTGTTGTTTTCTCTCTCTCTCTCTCTCTCTCTTCAACCTTTTCTCCTTCCTTCCTCACAATTTGTCCCTACTTCCTTCAACATTTACACCATCACTGTTCTTTCTCCATCGCAAGCTCAGTATCTATCATTTCATCCTTGTTTTCTTCTCCACATTCTTCACCATTCCTCTGCTTTTTTAGATATGAACTAGGGTTCTTCTTCTCTTCCTTTTTCCCCATTCATCTTCCTCTCTTCGCTTCTTGTGAAACTAAAGTAATGAATAGGGACTTTCTCTTTCTGGGTATCATCATTCTGCTCTTCTCCGGGTTTGTAGCTTCAGCTCCTTCAGCAACTTCACCAGCGAGTTAGTTTCACTCTGTTTTTGCAAATGAGTCATTTTTTCATCTCCACTCTTTTCGATCTTACTTACGTTTTTAACTTCTTCTTTCTTCAGAGATTGTTAATGGTTTCATCTCGAATCATGGAACTTCCCTTATGAAATGGTTATGGTCACTCAAAACCACCTCTAAAGCAGGTTTCTTCTTTCTCCACTGATTAAAGTTTTGATTTTTACTTCAGTTTTCTACTTACTTCACTCATTAAAGTTTTGATCTTTGGTTTGAATCAGCTGTTCCTGCGAAATCGATGGTGAAATTCGAAAATGGGTATTCAGTGGAAACGGTATTAGACGGAAGCAAACTCGGTATTGAACCTTATTCTCTCGAGGTCTTGTCTAATGGCGAGCTGCTAATACTGGATTCTGAGAATAGTAACGTTTACAAGATTTCATCTTCTCTTTCCTTATGTAAGTGTCACCATCGTTATCATCATCATTGATCGTCAAACTTCTAACTTTTTTTTCAGATTTCAAAACTTGTGTTTGTGTCAGATTTTTGTACTATTGATTTAGTGTCAGAAGACGTCGATTACAATATTTGATGATCGTTTTAAGGATTCTGTATACGGATGGAATCACGTATGTTCTCTGCATTCACGTGTAAAAGATACTATTTTTTCTTACCTACTCGCTTTACACATGGACTTAGACATATTGCTGTATATGGCAACAAAGAGGTTTTGAAGGTTATTTTTTAATGAAAATCCGGTGATTTGCTGATTCCTTGTCGTTTCTAAGCCTTTTTCTTTGTTTAAGATTAATGAGGGGGCTTAAAGAAAGTGTTGTTAGATGGTCAAGAATACAATCAATGCTTTAACTGCTGCATTATGTAATAGCTGAATACTTAAATAGCAAATTGTAACTCTTGGAACAATGGCAGATAGTAGACCGAGGCTTGTTACAGGCTCCCCTGAAGGTTTTCCAGGTCACGTGGACGGTAGATTACGAGACGCGAGGTTGAACAATCCGAAGGGACTTACAGTGGATGATAGAGGGAATATCTATGTTGCAGATACTATGAATAATGCTATTAGGAAGATCAGTGAAGGAGGTAACCTTTTCTTCTGTTTTAATGGTTGCCTTTTAGACAAAAATTGTTTGGTTTATCTCTTGTGGTAAAAGTCAGTTCTGAGAAAGAAAAATGCAATGGCAGGAGTTACAACCATTGCAGGGGGAAAAATGGTTCGTGGGGTAGGTCATGTGGATGGTCCAAGTGAAGATGCAAAGTTTTCAAATGATTTTGATGTGGTTTATGTGGGAAGCAGTTGTTCCTTGCTAGTCATTGACCGAGGAAACCGAGCTATCAGAGAGATCCAACTCCATTTCGATGATTGTGCTAATCAGTATGGAAATGGCTTTCCTCTTGGTAAGTTTTAGATTCCAAATATCTGGTTAGTTGTCTCCTTTCCTTTGAATCATCTATATCGCTGAACTCATTGCTTTTAACTCAAAATATTGCAGGGATTGCAGTTCTTATAGCGGCTGGCTTCTTTGGTTATATGCTGGCTCTATTGCAACGTAGGGTTGGTTCTATTGTTTCATATCACACTGTAAGTGTTCGAATCGCATTCTAACATTTTAGTCATTGCCGTCTTCAGCTTTGCTACTGTATGTTTGCTATAACCAACAATTTTGGCTGTTGTGTTTTACATAGGATCAAGAAATATACAAAGCGGTTCCTGATCAAAAGCCTTTGAAACCACACAGACCACCTCTGATTCCAACTGGAGATGAGCAAGTGCAACAAGAAGAAAGCTTCCTCGTACCATTACGGATATTTGTTTCGAATGCGTGGTTGTTTTTGGTGGAGCTGTTCAGTGGAATGTTTCCTGGTCTCAAAAAGAAGCAGACAGTCAGCTTCAGCTTCAATCACCAAGAAACCAATCAGTCTGCTTTTAGCACAGCTCCGTGGCCAATTCAAGAGAGCTTTGTGATACACGACAAAGATGAACCACCTCCCATCGAGACCAGGAACCCCACTCCCAAAAAGACTTACCCTTTCATGTCCAAAGACGCAGAGAATATGCAACAGCTACGCCAGAGCCGTGCCTTGTTCAGAAGCTTGGACCCTGAATTCCGCCAGGAGCAGCAGCAACAGAAGCATAAGCAGCAGCAGCATCACCGCAGACATCACTCAACGATCCCACACACTCATTATGAGCGGATATGTGAGAAGACTAATGAGTTTGTGTTTGGAGACCAGATGAATAGTCACCAGAATCTTCATTACAGCCTGCACACCAATCTGTGAGTTACCCATATGGTTACTATTCCTATACATGAGAAGTTAACTATCCACATGGTTACTATTGCTCTTATACATGAGAATTTGATAAATAATAGATAAGATAGAGAGAAGAAGCATTGGGGGCTTCGGGTACAGGTGGGTTTTGAGATTTATTGGGAAGTAACATTTTGGGGACTTGGGTATTTAGATCTTTCTTGTAAGAAAAAGTAACAAACTTTAATAATATTTTTCCATTATATATAAAAAAGATGAGCATTTCCATAAAGATTCTTAAGCAAACGTTCAGCACAAAGCTACTTTCATTCCTAGAACATAACCTATACAAAAGATACATACTTCCTCTGCTTTCATGTCCTCTTAAACAAAGCCTACTCAGCAGAGGAAGAACCATGAGCTGCAGCGTTGTCCTCAGCCATCTTTGAAAATCCTTCAATCTGAACGTTTATAATGTCATCTATGGTTGCACGAGGAACTGACAAAGCAGTGTCAGTCTCTTGATCAGTGCGCTTTTCTTCATTGTTAGGTTCTTGTACATCATCAAATGTAATCAGGTCCTTCAGATCATCAGTGGGTTTCAGAGATAGCGGCGGCTTTGAGTTGCTGAGACTTGGACTGTCGGGATCAGGCAAAGAGGAGAAACCATCGAAGATACTAATCTACTTATTGCGGAATACATGAGGGATAGGTGGGACACGATCATCATAACTAGTCTACTTAGTACCGACGACACGGTTGATCCAGCAACTAGGTTTCTAGTGTAGGAGAAGAAGGTCCGAACTTGTTCCCCCAATTTGATTAGGAGAAGCTTCCACGTCGCGATGAACGAGAGGTGGTTCACTTCTTCCTGTCTATAACGATTTGGTTAAGAGATCTCGATATGAAGTTCATCCAATTAATGTGATGGTATATAAATATATAAACTTACATGACGAATGATGTACGGGCGAGCAGCAAATCCAACAGCTACACCGAGAAAGCATGAAAGGGCAATGCCGATTGACCAAAGTGAGTATGTCCCTAAATCTGAAAACAGTGAAAGAATCGTTGAAGTTTCTAAAGCAAAGTGTATCAAATCGGACAACAAGATTACTGGAAACAGAACATACTAGAATGAGAGCTTTCGTGGCAATCCTCCTCCTTTAGATTTATCTGTCGGATCAGTTCGTTTCCGTGATCAGAAACAAGCAAACAACATCTTTGAGGAACAAAAGATATCTCGAAATCGTTAGAGAAAGTTGCATTCTGTGCAGGTCCGTCTCTATGTCCAACTTCCTTTGAGATTCCTCCAGCAATGGTGGTAACATAACCTACAAAGTACAGTAAAAAAACAGATGCATTAATCGAAACATAACTAGTGGGTTCTTCAACAAAACCGAATTTAGAGGATAACAAACTAACATTAAAGCAAAGGGATACAAGAAAATGGGTTAAACACCTGAAGAGCTGATCTTGCGTATAGCATTATTGTTCTTATCAGCAACATAGACATTCCCTTTAGCATCCACAGCGAAACCACGGGGCTTGCTGAACCGGCTGTTACCAGCTTTACCGTCTACATAACCAGAAGAATTCCCATCGCCAGCAAACCGGTTTATCACACTATCTGCATAAACACAAAACACACACACATACTCGCAAATGAGCTAAAACTGCAACTCAAATAAAGACAACAATATTCGAAAATCTCCATTCAAAGATAAAGTTTAAGACTTTCACACACAAAATCAAAAGCCATAGATAGGGCCCTAACATTTATAATACACAAAACACAATTATATTGATCCGATTCATATATTGATACAAAAAGGTGGCGGCTTTGTGTGTGTACTTACCAAAGGACAGAGGAAAAGAAGTAATGTAGAATGTGCTTCCGGACGAATCAAGGACGATCAGATTGGAAGATCCCGGTAGAGCATGGATCGTGTGTGGATTCAGACCAGACTTGTGACCGTCGACCACTGTAGTAACCTCGTATCCGTCTTCTAAAACATGCTTACCCTCGACTGCAAAACAGAATCAAAATCATCAAGAGAAAACCACATAAAGCAGAGTTTATACAGATGACAGTTACCTAGACTGAAAACGACGAACGAGAAGAGAAACAAGGACGAAAACGACCAAACCATGTCGGAATCGATGAGGAAGAGAAAACGACTGATCTCTTACTTAATTTTGCTGCATAGCATCTTTAAAGTGTTTAGTTAAAAGTGTCTCGCACTTCTTCTATAATAATACTACTGGGGCCCTAAAGGAATAATCCGCTGTGTTGAAGTATAGGGAAGGGAGTTTGAGATCTCACAGTAATTGGACTTTTTAAAACATTGTGATAGAAACGGCCCAAAATCGGCCCAGTTTATGTTATATGACTGCTGAATAGAACGATGTCGTTTTCCAAACTAAAGTCTTGTTTATATTATACAAGGCATTTAATTTTTGCTTACGAAGACTGAGAAGAGAAAGAAAAAAAACGAGCATCGTCGTCCATCGAGATCCAAATCCTCACTTTCTCATCATTTTGATTCAGCTACTCGGAGCTCCGGTAACGAAACCCGGCGGAGGAAATTCTTCTTCGCGGCTAAGCTGATTTGTAGATTCTCTCTAAAGCTCCCTGCGGGCTCCAGCTCTTGAAACACACCCAATCATGAATCCATTTTCTTCCGGTACTCGTCTAAGGTAATTCGATTCTCTTCTTCTCTTTTCCCTCTATTCAGTTTACCTCTCAGGCTGCTTAGTAGTTTCCGTTGCTGATCATCAACGATAAACATATATGAGTTGAGAGAAGGATTTGAAGAAATTGAGCTCGTTTCATATCACGATCGAATTCTGATTGGGAAGTTTAGATCAGTACGAGTTTACTTAATGGGGAACATATTGTGAATACGAAATGGTTTTCAGGGACATGATCAGATCCATAAGAGCATGTAAAACAGCTGCGGAGGAGCGTGGTGTTGTGAGAAAAGAGTGTGCTGATATCAGAGCGTCCATTAATGAGAATGACCCGCATGATAGGCATCGGAACCTGGCGAAGCTTATGTTCATACACATGCTTGGTTACCCTACACATTTTGGGCAGATGGAGTGCTTGAAGCTTATTGCATCTCCTGGATTCCCAGAGAAGAGGATTGGTTATCTCGGGCTTATGTTGCTTCTTGATGAGAGACAAGAAGTGTTGATGTTGGTCACGAATTCATTAAAACAGTATCCTTACTTATTATATTCCTAGTTTTGGTTTTAATACCAGGGAATTTGCATTGATTTTCGTTTAGTGTTAGTGGGGAAAAGGTAGAATTAAGTGGTTTTTTGGGTTGCATTTGCTGTGATGAGGGTTCGGTAGGGGAAAACATAGTGATAGATTTGTTCCAGTTTAACCTTAACTCACGTGCAGAGATCTTAACCACACGAACCAGTATGTTGTAGGACTCGCGCTTTGTGCTTTAGGGAACATTTGTTCAGCAGAAATGGCTCGTGATCTTGCGCCAGAAGTAGAAAGATTAATTCAGTTTCGTGACCCTAATATCCGAAAGAAGGTGGAGTGTTTTCTAGTTTCTATATATGGCTTGATGGAATTTGAGCGCTGTTGTTTTTGTTCCTCCATTGATTTGACCATTTTACGTTTTATTGTATGCAGGCGGCACTTTGCTCCACTAGAATAGTAAGGAAAGTTCCAGATCTTGCAGAGAACTTTGTAAATGCTGCCTCTTCATTGCTTAAAGAAAAGCATCATGGGGTTCTTATAACAGGAGTTCAACTTTGTTATGAGCTATGCACGATCAATGAAGAGGCCCTAGAATTCTTCAGGAAGGTAGATCAATAAACTTCTATACACCAGTCAATTTATGCATACAAGAGCATCATCGTATTGTAGTTTAATATGCTTCATAGAAAGTGCATTGCACGTCCGCACTATATTACTTGTATGCTACTTCTGTGTACTATATGCTCCTGCTGTAAAGTTCCTTCCTCATATGAGTTTTTTTTATGTGCGGTATTCGCTTAGAATTAAATCACTGTGCTAAAATGAGGCAGACATTCAGTTTGAAAAACTCTTGTGTCTGTATTTTTCTGTGCAGAAATGCACGGAGGGACTGATAAAAACTTTGAGGGATATTACTAATAGCGCATACCAGCCTGAGTATGATGTTGCAGGGATCACAGACCCTTTTCTTCACATACGGTTACTTAAGCTCCTGCGTGTTTTAGGCCACGGTGACGCTGATGTTAGTGATTTGATGACGGATATACTTGCACAGGTTAGTCATAATTAGAAAATGATTCTGGGTATGACTCATCATTTTCACATTTACGATGTAATTTCCTTAGGAACCATCAAAATTTTATCGTAATTTCTTTTCAGTTGCAGTAGATATATGTATTTGGAAAAATGTTGTATGATAGCTATGTTCTCTCATGTGCTGGAACTGATTCCGTTGAACTATAGCATCCTGAGACAGAAGGTTTTTAGTTGATAGGGTTGATGGGATATCTTTCTCTTTGGTAGATACAAGACTTGTTGGGTACTGACTTTTCCTGTACTTTGACCTGGTTGAATTTTTCCTCTTTTGATACTGGTCTTCGTTTTCTTAGCAAGTTCTTAAGTTTTGCTATATAAGTCTTTAGGTTGCGCCAGTCGTGTCTATCTCACCATGATGAAGAATGCATCTTGCTTCTGTAACATGCGTTGTTGTGGAAGTATTCTGAGTTCAGAGTCAGGGATTCTGTTGGTTACTTTGTCTTCCTGGTTCCTTGATCCTTACTATAGTTGGTTTCATGCTATTGTAGGTGGCAACAAAAACTGAATCAAACAAGAACGCAGGAAATGCCGTACTCTATGAGTGTGTTGAAACAATCATGGCCATTGAAGACACCAGTAGCTTGCGTGTGCTTGCTATCAATATCTTGGGAAGATTCTTATCTAACCGCGACAATAATATCAGGTTTAAACCCTTCACCTCAGTTTAGATTTGATATAATATCCCTACAATGTTAGCTGGTTAGATTAGAAGAACTAGCTTACTTGTATTTTTTTTCTTCTGTTTATCAACTTGTCTGGTTAACTCTTTGAAGCACATTGCGCTCTTATCATCAGCCAGTGCTTCTTTCTTAATATTCGTTTCTTTTATGATTTCTCACTTTTGTTCTCTCAGACATGTTGCATTCTCCTTATGAAATTCATATTCTCGTTCTCTCAGATATGTCGCATTAAACATGCTGATGAAAGCAATCGCTTTTGATGATCAAGCAGTGCAAAGGCACAGAGTTACAATCTTGGAATGTGTTAAGGTATTTGTATACAAATGTGAGTAATAGTTGTCATAGAGAAAGAATGCATATTAATTTGGCTTCTGTTTACATCAACAATTTAGGACCCAGATGCTTCTATCCGGAAAAGAGCTCTTGAGCTCGTCTCTCTTTTGGTGAATGAGAATAATGTCAAGCAACTCACAAAGGAGCTAATTGATTATTTGGAAATCAGTGATGAAGATTTTAAGGAGGATCTTAGTGCAAAAATTTGTTCTATCGTTGAAAAGTAAGTATTCTGTTTGAGAAAGTGAAGAAGCACTTGCTTTAACCCTTTTTATGCTCATTTGATGTGAGTGTCTAATTAATTGGATTTTATATTTATTTATTTACGATTTCGATGATGTAGATTTTCTCCAGAGAAAATATGGTACATTGATCAGATGCTCAAGGTTCTGTCGGAGGTATGGATTGAAATGCGAGACATTTTATGCTATGTTTTGAGAGCTTTCTAATTGCATATTTTGTATCGGTCGTAACCCTACTGTTCTCTATTCCATGTTAGTAGGCTGGAAAGTTTGTGAAAGATGATGTGTGGCATGCACTGATTGTTGTCATAAGCAATGCATCAGAGCTTCATGGATATACAGTCAGAGCATTATACAGAGCAGTCTTGACATATTCGGAACAGGTAGCTCTTGTTTTTGTAATGTTAGACTGATATCAATCTTCAATTAGTGTAATCCCTCCTAATATGGTTTCTTTGAGATTTCAAACAGGAGACCCTTGTCCGAGTGGCGATATGGTGCATTGGGGAATATGGTGATCTGTTGGTTAACAATGTGGGGATGCTTGGTATTGAAGATCCGATAACGGTGAGCATTACATTATCAATCTGATTGAATATGCATATGCTCTTACTTCTTCGGATTTCTTGGTGACTTAAAGAAAACATGCAATGACTAGTTGACTGCCTTGAGCAGGTAACGGAATCTGATGCAGTTGACGTTATCGAGGATGCCATTACTCGCCATAACTCAGATATGACTACAAAAGCGATGGCATTGGTTGCTCTACTGAAGCTGTCATCTCGCTTCCCTTCTATCTCAGAGTATGTTCAAGTTTTTTCAATCTCAGTTTCTTTTTCTATCCCACCTCGTTCATCTAATATCTTTACTTACTCAAATTCAACCCTACACAAGATGCATATGCGTACTGAGTATATGAATAACGAATTTTGTGTTACCTTCTGAGAAATTATTAGGAATACATAATACATGCGCACCCATGCTCTCAGCTCTCTTTTGGTGATTAAACAGTTTTCTGAAATTCAATGACAGGAGGATTAAAGATATAATTGTGAAGCAGAAAGGGAGCCTTCTCCTTGAAATGCAGCAGAGAGCCATTGAGTTCAATTCTATTGTGGACAGACATAAAACTATCAGGTGGTTGATGAAATCCCTTGTTCCTCTCTTCCTCATCAATCTTCTAGTGTAATTTTTCATTTTTTTCTCCCCCTCTCAAAGCTCATGAAAGCGAGATCTCTGTGCATGTAGGTCTTCCCTTGTTGAAAGAATGCCAGTACTAGACGAGGCTACCTTCAATGTGAGGAGGGCTGGCTCTTTGCCTGCATCAGCTTCAACAATGGCCAAGCCTTCAGTTAGTATTCCAAATGGTGTTTCTGCAGCTCCACTTGTGGACTTGCTGGACCTGGGTTCTGACGATATCCTTGCTGCACCTAGTTCATCTGGTGCAGATTTCCTTCAGGATCTTCTCGGTGTTGACTTAGGATCATCGTCGGAACAATCTGGTTAGTTATTTGGCTTTGTACAGTTGCTCTTCATTTTATGGCGTGCTCAGTTGTGTTTTTTCTCTGACTGAGCAATCTTTTAAAGATCTTTTCCTCTATGGCTTTGCAATGTTTCAGTTGCAACACCGGCTCCAAAAGCCGGCACAGATCTGTTGCTGGATATTCTATCGATTGGAACACCTTCTCCGGCACAAAACAGCACATCATCAATTGATTTGTTATCAACATCTGACATTAACAATAATCCTTCTACTGCGTTGGACACTCTTTCTTCTCCAGCTCCACCTCACATAGCAACGACTGGATCTGCTGGTGGTATGTTTGATTTGTTAGATGGTCTTTCTCCAAGCCCATCGAAGGAAGGTAAAAAAAACTCTATTTAATCACTGAAACAAAATGTATACAATCATTTAATCTCTTTCACAAGACCAATAAATTGCTTCCCTCCTTAATTACAGCAACCAATGGTCCAGCATATCCACCTATTGTTGCATACGAGAGCAGCTCCCTGAAGATTGAGTTTAGCTTCTCAAAGACACCAGAGAACCCACAGACAACAAATGTCCAGGCCACTTTCATAAATATATCTCCTAATACGTTCACAGATTTTATCTTCCAGGCTGCTGTTCCAAAGGTCATTTCGGTTTCTTAACTTGGTCCTTGCCTTCTTCTTTTCCCCACTTATTATCTAGTTTTGAAGCTTTTCTTTAACCTTGTCTTTCGTTCTGGTAAATTTCCAGTTCCTCCAGCTGCACTTGGATCCAGCTAGCAGTAACACACTCCCGGCGAGTGGTAACATAACGCAGAATCTGAGAGTCACTAACAGCCAGCACGGGAAGGTATATACACTTTCTCTGTTGAGCTTCCTTTCTAAGTTCATGTCTTCAACATTCAGTTTAGCATTTCATGAGATCCACATCTCAATCTGATGTTAAATAAAAGATTGGTCGATCCTCTGGATTAAGTGATTTAACACTCAAGGGATTTGATGGTTGTATGGCAGAAATCTCTTGTGATGCGCATGAGGATTGGGTACAAAGTGAACGGAAAAGATGTAATGGAGGAAGGACAGATCAACAACTTCCCTCGCGGGTTGTGAGGCTGGTTGTCTTTTTCAGCATAAAGACTTGAGTATTTATTTTCATCATCCGGATTCAAAAACAAATTTGAAGATAGGTCTTGCCCGAGCCGTTGATGCAGCAAATTCAGCTTTTACCTTCCTATTTTTTTCTTTCCCTGAAACAAGAACTTTGGCTTTGTTTGGGATTTGAGGTTCTCCGGGTTTCTTTTTGAACAAAACTTCCGATGTTTGGAATCGAAAGTAATCAAGGAATCACACAAGTTTGTCTCGTTGTGTATAAAACTTTAAAGAGATGTAATTTACTGTATTGCACAAAAAGTTTTGGACTTGCTGCTAATTTAGTGGCCATGTATTGGCTTCTTTCTTTGATTTCGTTTTCCAACTTCTCATTTTTCCTTTGCTCAAGCCTAGCCAGCTGCACTTTCGCTTTCATGCAAACTAGCCAACACTTCCTTACAAAGTGACAACTCCAGATTACTTGCCTAAAGGAGACCCAAAAATGATTATATCTAATGTATGTTTCCATATATTAACAGAATAGAAGTTTTCTTCTCCCTCAATTTACTTCGAATAATGGAAACTGGATGAGATTGATTAACCAATATTAATTAGATAAACAAAGAATTTTCAAATCTAGATTGCCATAGTCTATAAAGGGAGAGTCATCCACGCTTTTTTTAGAAATCTGGCATTTTACTCCACTCTGGAGTGTCATCAAATCATTTTTTCAGTAATTTTTGTCACCACAAAGCTTACCTAAGGGGTTCATATTTCCTGTACTCTAACAAATGATTCTTCGAACTATAGCTCTACGATCAACATGCTTACCAGACTAAAAACTCTGTCGAACAGATCAACATGCTTACCAGACTAAAAACTCTGTTGAACAGTTTGAGGCTCAGTCAATCCCGTAAACAATATGTAAACATGTGCAAATTTAGCCTTGGGTTTCTTGCTCTCAGAATCTTCAATACTAGTTTGTATGACAACTTTCACAATTATCAACTTCGACAAACTATCCTTGTCCCTTTATAGCAGCAGCAACAACAACAATTTGGATGTTAGTTATCATTATTAATAACAGTGTCACTCGTTAAATATCATTAATTGATATGCAAAATTTACCAATGAGACAAAACCTATCATGTGAACAAACGACATGTTTCAATCCAATCAGTGTCTTCCCACCTGATTCCTTCAAAATCAAGAAAAAAATATAACTACTTGCTTGGGAGGCAATTCACATTCGAATGGTATTTTTGCTTTTGGCCACCATGGAAGTGAGGTATAAAGGGCTTACTAGTATGCGTGTGAGTTTTTGGATGAAATCGAGTTTGAAGTGAGAATTTCATGTCAAATAAATCAGTTTTCAGTTTTTATTTAGTAGACCAAAAAAAGAAATTTCAGTTTTCTTGTGAGCCAATCAATGAAACACATAGTTCACCTTCGAGATGTGTGGAACTATTTTTTTCCCTCTCATCTTCTTATCAAGCATGTATTGTATTCCTGAGAGCAAATATTAGAGTAAAATTTTAAATGGTCTACAAATTATTTAACTGATCATTTCAATTTTTTTTTAAATACCTCTAAGAGTTCAACTATTGGGGGAAGTATCTTCTCTGATATACATCTTGTGAATGACAAAATCTCGGCAAAAGCTTTCAGGATATCGACTTCCCTCTCCTCTGGCAGCTTATCAAAATGAGTCAAGATCTTGTGGGTGTTCACGAGCACAAGTAAGTTAGATATTTCTAGCATCTCTCTTTCGGAAGAATACGTTATTAAGATTTATGAACCATCGGTTAATTATTTTAACAATTTCATATTTTTTCCTCTGTATTTTCTATTTTTCTCTTCTTCCTCTTGTTCGTTTTTTATTTTTCTTTTCCAATATTTTCTCTCTTTCTCTTTTTATGAGCTATAATTTTCATTATATGTGTGAGGATGTAATCAAAATTTTCATTTTAATAAATAAAAATGAAAAACCAATTCTTCTATAAGCCAAAAACTTTTATTCCAAACTTAAAATTTTGAAAGCCTAAAATTTCATCTGAACACAAGGGTGCTTAAAGTATCAAGTTTCTTGAGTTCTTTAACAAGATACAACATGATTATGGTGTGGTGGGCCTGCATCGCTATAATATGTTGGAGGTAATTAATAAATCATACTCTCTCTTCTGGTTAGTTGGTGCTTTGTTGTTGCAACTCTCTTCTACTATATATATTCAATTTCTTTTGTTCATTTTTCAGAAGACCAACTACCAGCTTGCTTCTCTAATCAAATTCAACATGACACAGACATGTGTGTGCTCATACTACATCACTTTGTTTGCACACGATCCAGATGCAAGATCACCTGATAAAATCTTTCAGGTTCGAATTGATGAAAAGTCATATGCACGTATGAGTTTTGTTTGCTCCGTTGCTAGACTCAAGGAACCAAAAGATGAAGGTGACTTCAAGTGCATTATTGTTCTTTTTTTGTTTTTTTGTATGTTTTCTTTTCCAAATTAGTATAAAAACTCACACTTGCTAATAATAATGTTGCACAGTAACTAGCAAAAAGCCCTGTGTACCTCACTTCCATGGTGAAGCAGAAGCCAATATACCATTCCAAGGTGAATTGCCTCACTAGCCATCGGATGCTGAATTGGAAGATGGAAAACGATTTTATATGGTAAGCTTTATACTGAATCACAACATTAGATTTTGATTTGCTCATGATCAATTTAGCATTTATCTATATCTTTTCTTGATTTTGTAGGTGACGAAAGCAGAATGGGAAAATACTGATTGAATTTCCATGTATATGGAACTTGTCATTTGTGCACATGATAGGTTTATGGCATCGGTAAGTTTTGCATATCAATTGATGATAAATTTCATGAGTGACATTGTCATTAATTATAATAACACACACCAAAACTGTTGTTGTAGAGGGACAAACACTTTCTGTCCAAGTTGAATATTGTGAATGTCGTCATATAAACTAAGACTGAAGATGCTGAGAAAGAGAGACTCAAGGCCAAAGTTGCTCACGTTTTGAGCCTGAAGCTATTCGACAGAGTTTTGAGTATGGTGAGCAGGTTGAGCGCAGAGCAATAGTTCAAAGAGTTATATGTGAGCATACGAGACAGATGAGCCTCTTGGATACGCTTTGTGGTGATAAAAATACTGAAGAGAAACATTCTCGAGCAAAAGGCCAGAGTTCTAAAAGAGTGCGAAGGCACTAAGCTATTTTATGGGTTCGGCGGATTGGTTTTTGTTCTTTTTTGGTGTGGTTTTTTCTTATATAGCAAAGTAAGATTTTCTATCAAAAGAAACTTTGAGAAATTGTTTTTGTGTTCTTCAAAATTTGTACACATTATGTTTATTTTTATTTCTCTATTTTGTTATCTTTAGTTTAATAACTGATCTAAATTTCAAATTTATTTAATATATATTTGTTTATCTCTTTTTGTTATATGTTTTATTTTATATTTTATATCTAATTAATAATCTAGTACTTCCATCAAACATGTTTTTTTGAGTTTTTATGTTTTAATTGATTAACTTTTAGTCACTAAAGAGATTTATGTATACTTGAAACTTGTAATTTGTGTCCATGATAGTTTTGTCTCTGATGTAACTTTTGCATTTTCATTGATGACTTACCATGAGTGGCACTGTTGATACTATTAAGTAAATTGTTGTTGCTGCAGATCGTTTCGTCCTGTTTTGAAAGCGCCGCATGAATGTGCAAAAACTCAGAGTCAGATATATGAGATTTACTATATAACATACAAGGGTATGGCAAATGCTCAAAGCTTCCGACAGGTTTTTGAGATCAGGGAGAATGTTGTATAAAGAACTATATTTAGATGTGTTTTCGATACACCAACAGGATACTTGTGAAACAGAAAATACGAGCAAAAAGTATATGAAATTGTTTACTTGCGAAGAAATGATGAATTATCTAAGTCTATAAATTATGTCATTGATAAGTCCATGCTTAAAGGTACGTGCCTTTTAAAACTCAATTATTGATAGAAGCATCTTTGTTTGCTATTAGAACTGTTGTCGGTTGCGAAAATGTCAGCAAAAGCTATTAGAAAATCAAGTTTCCTTTAGGTTGACAACTAACCAAAAAAAAAAGGAAAAAATAAACAGATTTCGTATAAGCTCACGCATTGAATAACAATATAGATTTTCCTAAACAAATGACAGAGACTGCTAATCGACATTATTATGTAAGAAGAAAAAGAGTTCCGTGAAGGTTGAAAGTAATTAAAATTGACTTCATACTTTCAACGTCATTAATTAGTCTAGTATTATCATGTCCAAGAGAATACAAAGAGATCATATGTACCTACAAAATTACTATGAAGCACATTAATGTAAAAATAAAATAAATTTTGACGTATATTGCCAGAATGAGTCAAGACATGTTGGCATAATGGTTCACCAAGTCTTTATAAGGGTAACCCTGAGTTTGGCAGTTGAAGGATATCAGTCCAGTAATCGCTCCACACATATATGGTGGTATTACTATATCCTCCATATCAAAACCCTAACCCATCAGCAAATATGTAAGAACAACAAGGATCAATCTCTAAACAACCTAAAAGCAATCGATTTCTAACCAATCAAGTCCAATATCCATCAGCAAAATAATATAGTCCAGAAACTATAGACAGCAATCAATTATCTAAACATAAGGAGAAACTGAATCACCTCAGATTCCTCAACAACACGCCAGTAATCAGCATGCACTCTCCGATACTCCTCAGCCGAAACTATCACCCTCGCCATTCTCTTCCTCGTCGTCGCTCTTTTTTTCTGTTCCTAAGGAAAAACGATTTTCAATTTTAGGATTTTGATATTTATAGTTAAATATTAACACGTCAAAATATAAATGTTATTTTAGAAATAAATAAAGACTTGCCTTATAATCCACTTTTCGAGATTTTCTTTAACCTTTGTCCTTCGTTCGGACTGATAAATTTTCAGTTCCTCAAACAATTCCGGCAAGCGGTACCATAACGAAGAATCTGAGAGTCATTAACAGCCGGCACGGCAAGGTATATACAGTTTCTCTGTGTTGAGCTTCTTTTCTAAGTTCATGTCTTTAACATTCAGTTTAGCATTTAATGAGAGCCAAAGCTCGATCAATCCATATTCAAATAAAGATTAGTTGATCCTTTGGATTAAGTGGTTATAAAACTCAAACTCAGGGGAGGAAGGACAGATCAACAACTTCCCTCGCGGGTTGTGACTTGTGAGGTTGATAGTATTATCAGCATGAGGACTTTGAGTGTTAATTTTCACAAATGTAGTATGATAGTTATGTTCACTCATGTGCTGGAACCGAGTCTGTTTAATTATAGCATACGGGAAACAGAAGTTTCTTTAGTTGATAGGGGTGATGGGATATCATTCTCTTTGGTTGACATTTTACGGTACCTGTCTTACTTTCCTTAGCAAGTGCTTATGTGTGCCTATATAAATCTTTACGTTGCGCTAGTCAGTTCTATCTCACCATGATGAAGAATGCATCTTGTTTCTCTAACATGCCTTGTTGTGGAAGTATTCTGAGTTCAGGGTCAGGGATCTACTGTTGTTACTTGTTTTCCTGGTTCCTTGTTCCTTTCTGTTACGTTGAGAGATATATTTATTCTAGTTGGTTTCATGCTATTGTAGGTGGCAACAAAAACCGAATTAAACAAGAACGCTCTATGAGTCTGTTGAACAATCACGAGTCGTAATTCACGTCCATTGAAGATACCAGAAGCTTGCGTGTATTTGCTATCAAAATCTTAAGATACTTATCTAACCACACATAATCATAGAATGTTATATGTTGAGATTGGAACTTGTTTTTTTTTTGGTCTATGAAGCACATTGCGCTATTATTATCAGCCAGTTCTTCGTTCTTAATATTCGTTTCTTTTTATGATTTCTCACTTTTGTTCTCTCAGACATGTTGCATTCTCCTTATGAAATTCATATTCTCGTTCTCTCAGATATGTCGCATTAAACATACTGATGAAAGCAATCGCTTTTGATGATCAAACAGTGCAAAGGCACAAAGTTAATATCTTGGAGTGTGCTAAGTTATTTTTTTAGTACTACCCAGAAAATAATTTTTGTATACAGTTGTAAGTAATATAGTTGTCTTATAGAAAGAGTGCATATTAATTTGGCATATGCTTTCATCAACAATTTAGGACCCAGATGCTTCTATCCGGAAAAGAACTCCTGAGCTCTCTCTATTTTGGTAGATGAGAATAATGTCAAACAACTGATGACAAAGTAGCTATTAATTATTGAGTAATTTAGTTATATATCATTACAAACTTTGAAAATTAATTCTATAGCATATGAAAGTTGTAAATTAAGTAAATAGCATAGAGAGTAAAAATACATACTAATCATATTCTCACTTTTTGAAAAAATTACTGAAGTTGTCATTGTCGAAATAACTATTCATCTGATATCCAAATGTTATACTTCGTTTTACGTTAACTCAAATATCAATCAATTATTAACATATATCGTACAATACTTTAATAATATTCATATTATTTGTTGTCAAATAAAACATAATATATTGTTAATACGTTAATTTTATTATATGATAATACACAATGTTATAAACATTATTATACGTTAATACATGATAAATTATTTGCACGTTAACATTATTATACGCTAATACATGATAAATTATTTGCACGATAACACTATTATACAATAATAACATCAAATATCACATCAAATAACATATATATTGTATTATCAAATATCATATAATACATTATTTGTAAAATAACGTTGTTAACAGATAATATATATGTGTTATTATATTTTCTGATACTCTTTTTATCTTCTTCTCTCTCTCTCTCCCCAACGCTCTTCTCCATCTCCACCATTGATAATGGCAAATTTTGTAAATTTATAAGAAGGATAAAAATATAAATGTATAGGTAGACATAGATACTGTTTTTGTCGGTTTTTGTCACTTAATTTAGAAATTATTGAATGTCATGTAGTTTCTCTTGATTATTTGGAAATCAGGGATGAATAAGTAAGTACTATTGTTGAAAAGTAAGTACTGTTTGAGAAACTCAATAATCACTTGCTATAAATTGGATTTTATGTTGATTTATTAACAATTTCGATGTAGATTTTCTCCAAAGAAAATATGATTGTACCATATTATTTAAAAAAATCTTTTAACACATAATAACAAATGTTAATGAAATAATTAACATTAACATAATAATATCCATTATATATTTAAATTTTCTAATTAAGCAATTGATCTTCAATTCCATGATAATTGGCTTCTAGTTCTAGATAAATTGATAAACTCGCCTATGTTTGGCCAGCTTGTGGTCAAGATCAATTCTGTCAAATGTTAGCTACAGTTTGGAAAAGCATAGAATTCAATAGAACAATCCTTTTGTATTTGCGTGATAATCTTCAAATTTGTATAACAAATGTTAGCTACAGTTTGGAATGTTTACGTGTTGTTTTATGTTTTATCTGCCTTTTCGAGTACTATGTTGTGCTTAGTACCAAGAACTTTTGAAAAAAGAATCAATCAATTCGTTTTTTTCCTTGGATTAATTTCATCCAGGATATAAATAAAATTAACCAGTGTATAATTGGAAGCTCATGTGTCTTACGTAATTATTGTGAAGATAAAAGATCAACGGGAACTTCCCACCTACTCCTAAGAATGCTCTTTTGGAGCATAATAACAAATTATGAGTCATCATTATTTATCCCTACCAATAATGATTCCATCCCATTTTTGGATACTCTTCGAAGTCTAAAACCCCACCAAAGAAACAAAATTTGACTTCTCTTTTCTCAAAATATTTTCCCGAGAGAACAATCTTCTTTTCTTTGAAATAGTTGGAACTAAGTAAACCATTAAACTTAAAAACACTTATCAAAACTTGAGATTCCATCACAGGATATCATATAACTCAAACTAACAAACTCAGATTAGGTTTCTCCATGTGTGACTTTTTGATTAGAACCATCATCCCATATAACGTTAATCAAAGAACAAAGCTTATTCCTCTCAACAAACACAAAAGAGAGATTCAGCTACAGAGAAGACACAAAAGACCACCACCCACTACAGTATAGTGTTAACAAAATGAATTTTCAAAAAAAAAAGAAACTCAAAATCAATGATTCAATTAAATCAATGGCAGAAAAATAAACTACCCTTTCGATCTGTACCTACCTTTCTCATCTCATGGCCCCTGAAATCTCTTCCCATTCAATGATAATCCAGACGCAACAGTACTCCCAGAAGCAGAACAAGCATAAGTGGAAGAAGAAGAAGAAGAACCCACCAGATTGGTCTCAGCTTGATTTCCAAACTTGGATCTTTTATTAGACCATTGCCAAATCTTTGACACAGAAAAGCTCTCACCTTTACTTCTCATGTTCAACTTCTTCCCTTCAACATGACTCTCTCCTTCTTTAACATTCTTCAGACCTTCGTTATTCGGACAACAAGCCACCACCAGATCTGACTCAGCCACTATGTACTGATAAGACCCCATTGAGAAACATCTTCTGTTATCAAGATTGCTGTTCACACTCACACACCCACTTGTCTCCCCTCCTCCTCCTTCACCAACATTAACATTACTGCTCCTAAACTTCCCAAGCCTCACTGAGAACACTCTCTTCCCACTCATGATATCACTCTCCGCCGGTTTCTGCACCGGGGAAACCCTAGCTCCGTCTTCTCCGGCGGCGTAAAACCCGAAACTGAAATCCGGGTTCTCGAACTGGTGGCCCAGAGGGTAAAGGGTTCCTCTACAGAGAGGACAAGTGGAGTTGGAGAGGAGCCAGGTGTCGATACAATCGATGTGGAAAGCGTGGCTACAAATCGGGAGCAATCTGAGCTTATCGTCTTCGGAGAATTCGCAGAGACAGACGGCGCAATCGAAGGGCTCTTTGGAGCCTTTGATCTCTTTGTAGAGGAAAACGGGAAGGGCGTCGATGAGAGCTTGATCTAGACCTGAGTCGTGGAGATGGAACAGCTGTTGGAGCTGTCTTTGGTAAGTGTCGGAATCGGAGAGTTCTGGGTTTCGTTCAGATTCCGTCGCTGATGAAGAAAGGCTCGATCTTTTCTTCCTCAAGTAATACCTCACGACCAAATGCAGAACGCTGCAGATGAAGAAGATGACGGACAAGAGGACGATGATGAAGACGACGATTGGGTTTATTCGGTTGGAAGAAGATGAATGATTGGAGGTGGTCATTGGAGGAGGAGAAGGTGAGATTTGGAGTTGATGAATCATTTCAGACATATTTTTCTGTTTTGTTTTTGGGTTTCTAAGAACAGAGAGACACCATTAAGCTTCCTCTCTGAACTCTCAGACTTTTAATCATAAAACCCCTCAATTTCTGGTTTTATTGTTCGATGGAACTCAAGCAAATTTCCGAATCAATTTCAGTATTTCACAGTCAAAAACGTAGCAGGAATTATGGAATCTGAAATGATTGCGAAACAGATTTGGCACAACCAGAGAGCTATTTAGTAGTACTCTACGTCTCTACCATCATTAATTTAAAACATGCAAGGCAAAATAATAATAATAATAATACTATAGTAGTAGTAGAAGTATTAGTTAAGACTTTAATTACATGATTAATCACTTAAAATTTATCATAGCGTTTAATTAAACAGAGGTCTCTTAATAATTAGGTCACCTACCTTTTTTTGTTTTATTTTTAATAGTTTTAAAAGTTTTACTGGAAACTAACAATTTTGGTGTGGAGCCCAATGCTTGATTTAGGGATCCTAGTGCCTAGCAGTTTCGAAGAATATAGAAAAGCCTACCGAATTAAGTTATAGATTTAGCGTTTTTTTTTGTTCGTAATAATGGACTCTCAATAACTAAAAGCCTAATACCACATTTAATTATCCTATGGTAGGTATCAAGTCATCACTAATAAAGGGAACAATCCGCAATAGTCGTTTATCGTTGCCATTGATTTTTGGAAAGAATCACTCAAATAAAGTAGAGTTAAATAGTAGTAGTAGTACTAGACTACTAGTAGTATTTTTTAAGTCAAGTCGTTTTTTAATATCTAGGGACTCGTATAATTAAACTGAAGCAACACAAGAAAAAAAAAAAGTACTGTAACTGGAGGAAAATATTTATTTGAATATGGAGGAAACCATTATGTCAACAATGATTAAAAAAAAAATCGAGTCTGTGAACATCGGAATTTGCAATTGGTAAAAATAAAGAAAAAGTCTGCCATCACCACCTTTTTAGAAAAGCTATATAACAAATTCATGGGCTAGAAGGGCCCAGTTATAATAATATTTGCTACAAACGGCCCAACTAATAAACTTCACCTTTTAATTCATGAAAAGGACAAATTCCAAAATGAATTACGTATAGTAACAAATTTTCAACGTAAATTGTTTATGATAAAAAAACACAAATATAATAACAAGAACGACGAAGATGAAGAATACGAAAACTAACAAACAAATAAAATCAATTTTGAGAGAGCGAGTACATATCGGAGAGGGTTTTGAGAAACCTAATCCTCAGCTCCAAATGCATGATGTAATCAGTAGTCTTTGATACAAGCAGATTCGGTTGGTTCAATCTTCGCCCACCCGGTATTAGAACTCGTAGCCTTCTCATTTCCATCTGGATTGACCCGGTTCCAGAACCTGACCCACGTCCCGTTTTCTTCTTCTTCGCCTGGTTCCTCTCCCTTCTGTACGATCTTGACTCTTCCATTGTCTTTTTTGCTTATGACAAACAGAGTTGTAGTATGCATTGGTCGTGGTTGTACGTGGTCCATATTTATATAGTCCCAAGGCTTCTCATTATTTTATATTTTATTTTTCGTGCTCCTTTATTTTGAATAAAAGAAGGTTTTTTTTTGTGTGCGTGTTAATGATCGCTCACATCCATACACTCGATCTGGTTGTCCTTTACTGAGCAGTGAGATGCAGATAAGAGTTTCAAATACGAGTAGTAATTTTTGTCGCTAAATTTGGATTTTATATACTGTGTTTCTATCAGTTATTTTCAAACTCATGTAATTACATGTCAGATGCACTAATTTAAGTTGTGTTCCTGCTACAAAATATACTTTTAATTTCTTGCAGAATAAAACCATATATATTACATATTTCTGATTTATCACTATTAAATGTCTCAAAAGAATCTAAAAACAAGAAGAAAATAAAAAAGTTTCGAAAGAGTCCATAACTAGAATCAACTCGAACATTGGGTTTCAGAGAGAGGTATGATACAGAGGGACCAACCCAGGTGTGATCAATAACCATGCATTGGGTTTGTTGTGACGTGGCCCAATCCACGTGCCTTATGTGATAAAATCTTATGTCTCCGATCCACGTGGTTCCCATCTAGCCTTAGCCAGGCCTTGTGGTTTGGTATACCGTATATACGTCCTGACTCCTGATATATATGTCCGACCATTGCCTATAGACACTTCTACGTTCCATTGCACTGAGTCTACATGGCTCTCGTTTTTTCTTAATAAATAACTTTGTGAGCACTAAGCAGTATCAATTGAACCACATGACGAGTTCCACTCCATAAATCTCCAACGATTTGATTCAAGTCAT
>KE154085.1:184171-236675 GCA_000411075.1 Sisymbrium irio | reverse complement strand
ATATATATATATATATATATATATATATTCACATGATAGATTTTCGTTCTAGTCGGACCACTAAAACAATATATTATTTTCACTATTTATTCGGTATGGATCGCAACCATTAGAATAGGAATCCAATTTTAGTGAGTCGACCCGTTTGCATATATAGCCTTCGATATGTATATGCAATAACAAATTAATTTTCGTATATTTTTCCATCCACTGTCCATCATTTCCCCACTACAATAGCCAATATTTACGAAAAACGAACGTGCAAGTATATATCTACGTATATACGTATTACGTATAGATTCATTACATCTCCAAAAACAATAATGTGTATATAAGTGTATTTCTCTGTGTATGGGTAGAAAACACGACTAAAACATATGATAGTACATTAGTTATGGATTTGTTGCAAATTTTTTGTTTATTTGATCAGTCCAATGATCTAACATTAATAGAAAAGGCATGCAAAGCGGCAAAGCGCAACCCATAACTTGCATGTGGTTTGCCAACTCATCCACAGGTGACTTGTTTCACATGAAACATCCAAAATGGCATGAGCGTTGACTTCAGTAACCAAACGGCATGAGCGTTGATTTGCTTTCGTTTAATTAACAGTATGCCGTCTGAACATTTTCGTTTCAACATTTACGTCGTTACAAATTTTCGATACGTAATTTCCACTTGCGTTCCTGTCATTAGTAGGCCTATGAGCTCCGAAATAGACTTATAATGGTCCAACTAAATTTTCTTTATTGGATCCATAATAATCTTGATCAAGAACGTATTAATTAGAAATTCATGGGAAATGTTAGTTTCTAACAAATTTTCAACAAAACATCTATTTGTTGGAATATGTTCGTGGGAAACCAGTTCTTATAAAACATCTGTAGAATTATTTTCAACAAATATTTTTATTGGAAATTTGTCAATATTGTCTTATAAATATTTTGTTGGAAAATTATAGTAGTTTGCGACGAATTTCCAACAAATCGATTTATAGAAAATTACTAATAAAATATTTGTGAGAAATTTATGGATACGTTTCTTGAAAATTTGTGAGAAATTTGTTGATACTTTTTCTTAAAATTTTGTAGGAATTTTGTGGATTCGTTTTTTTTTAAAATAAATTTACTTTATAAATATTTTTATTAGATTAATTTAAATTTAATTAAATTTACTATTTAAAATGAATATAAATATATTTATATTTGGTAATTCAAATACTTATTAAAACTTTAAATATTTTTATTTGATACCAATAATATTCTTAAATATCACTATTACTATAAGTAAATAACTAAAAATCCTATAAATTAGGAAATATATGATATTATTATTTAGAAAAACTAAATGTATGTGACCTTCTATATATATAAAAAATTTACACCACTTTCGTTTCTCCTAACGATGTGGGATAGGGAATGTGTTGTAATCTAAATCAGTTTACAACTAATGCAATTTAGCCTAATAATCGTAGCATATATTTGTACCCATGTCCAACAATTAGTCAATTATTACATGTTCTCATAAATTACGTTTTATTGTAAAGGTTAATTTGTGTTAGGATTTTGTAATATAAAAATCATAAGGTTGTATTTTATATATAAAAATTTAACTAATGAAATTTAAAATATAATAATTTACATTTTTTGAAAATTAAGGTTATATAATTCATATAATTATTTTCAAAATTAAGGTCAATTCACATAATTATTTGTGTCATTTTAATAAGTGATGTTATTAAAAATAAATTGAAATGAATAGAAGTTATATCGATGTTATTCAAAATATATTATTTTATCATTTCCTAAATTGATTTAAGTTATATAATAATATCAATATATATGTTACATAGATTAATTGAAATTATATCACTGTTTTGAATGATGCTAAACTATTTAAATAATTGATGCTTAATCATTTTTTTATATATATGTGATAAAATAACATAAATAAAACTTACAATATAATATTTGTTAGATATTTTCAATGATGTTTCCATAAATCTTACAAAAAATTGTCATCGTTTAGATTTGTTGGAAATCTATAATTAATTTCCAAAAATTTGTTGGAAATTTTTAATGATGTTCCCATAAATTTTACAACGAAATTGTCACAGTTTGAATTTGTCAGAAATTTACCATGAATTATCAACAAATATTGTATTTGTTAGAAATTTCCAATAATATTCCCACAAATCTTACAACGAAATTGCCAGAGTTTAATTTTGTCGGAAATTTATAATTAATTTTCAATAATATAGTATTTTTTGAAAATTTTCAATGATGTTCCCACAAATTTACAACAAAATTGTCACAACTAAAATTTGTTGGAAATTTACCATGAATTTTCAACAAATATAATATTAGACAGAATTTTATGGAATATTTCTTGAAAATTTCTAACAAAATCCTATTGTTGGAAATATTTGTTGGAATAATCCTTGTTTTCTTGTAGCATGAGGCTTAACTTCAATTACTTTTGTCAAAATAAATGTCTACGGTATAGAAATTCTACATTCAGATTCCGTACGTATCGAAGACCGGAAGACTGTTACGCACATTATAACTCTGATTATTAAGTAAAAGTCACAAAATATTAAATTACTTCATTCTCTAAAACATTGATGAGTACAACTTCGATGATACCAGTTTACCCTCACAAAATAGTTATATGCTCTTGAGGTCGTCGATAAAGGTTAGATAAATACCGAGTAGAGTAATTAATAAACTTGCACAAGACAACAATAATAAACTTAAATAATTTGATTACGGCTTTGCAATTCTACAATATTAAGTAAAATACATATTCCACATTGGGAAAGTACAGATCCTGCAAAAAAAAAAAGAATCAAAATAGTAAAAATTAGATCAGAATTCGTACGTATTCTATTTTATTTCACTACTAAAAAATATTCGTATAGCCAATGACACATTAGTAGCTATAGTAAAAAAAACGTGGTTATAATATCCAATAGCCACAGAGAGCCAGTGAGAAAGTATAATGACTATAGCTTCGGCTTCGTAACTATTTTGAATCGTGGTTTTTTTGTGGCTATTCAACTAGCCACCATAAACCACTAACACATCGTGGTTATCTAACCATGATCCAAATAATGACTAACGGCCGTCGCTTATTTACAACACGATTTTATCAGATTGTTAGCGTTTTCTCAATTTCTTATTTTCCTTTTATATATTTATCATCTTTGGAAAAATATCTACGTACAGTTTGTGAATTGTGATAAAGCTTACATAAAACAGTTCTGAAATTAAAATTACGAAAAATATAAAAAAAAAAGAATCAATTTTGAGAGAGTAAGTACATATCGGAGAGGGCTTTGAGAAACCTAATCCTCAACTCTAAATGCATAATATAATCAGCAGTCTTTGATAGAAGCAGACCCGGTTGGTTCAGTCTTCGCCCGTCTGGTATCAGCACACGGAGCCTCCTCAATTTCATCTGGATCGACCCGAATCCAGAACCCCACCTACGACCCGTTTTCTTCTTCTTCGTCTGCTTCCTCTCCTCCCTTCCGTACGATCTCGTCTTTTCCATTGCCTTATTTGCTTATGACAACCGAGCTGTGATGATTTGCAATGGACGTGGAGGTGGTCCATATTTAAATAGTCACAAATGCTTCTTAGTTATATCTTTTTGTTTTGTATTTAAAATTTCTGCTGTTTTCTATATTTTTTGTTTTTTTTTTAAATAAAAGGTTTTGTGTGTGTCAATGATCGTTCATCGTTCTACGTTCACACTCTCGATCTGTTTATCCTTTTGCTGTGAGTAAACATTAAACTGTAATATATATGAATTAATAAATTATGTTATTGGTCTATTTTCAAATTATGCAATTACATGTTAGATTCACTAATAATTTGTTTCTTTGCGGACAAACTAAATATAAATCCGACGATATATAGTTTCTTTAATAATCATATATATGTCTACAGTATTTCTATTAAAATGCCTCGTAAGAGTTCGTCCATAACAAGCTAGTATTGTCATGGCGAGCTAGTAGTGAGTTTAGATACGACTCGAATCTTGGGTTTTAACAGAGAGAAATGTGTTACAGAAGGTTGAGGCCAGTAAGGCAATAATCGTTGGGCTTCTTATGACGTGGCTGACGTTATGAAATTTTATGTTCCCACGTGGATCCCATTTACCTTAGGCTTCATTGGGTTTACGACCCTATTCTGATCTGTCCGATCATTGCCAACGTTCCTTTGCAATGAATCTGCATGCCTCTCTTTTTTCCTTTAATAAATAAATTACTTCGTGACCAGTATTAGTCGAGAATCACATGATGTGTTTTACTCCATAAATCTTGAAACATTTGACTCAAGACATTACAATTCCCAATACAATAATACATATTGAGAAAAAATATAATCAAGTGATAAGATCATAGTTGTGGTCGAAACACTAATATATTAGTTTCACTACATATATGGATTGGTATAGATCCCAATCATTAAAATACCGAATTAATTTACACGATCGAATCTGGCAGTTTTATGTCGGAGTCGGACGACTATTTGCAATGTTTTTTTAAATAACTATTTTGCAAAAGCAATATATATTTTAACAAACTATTTGCAATAAGTTATAACTTCAACTTGTAGCATGTACTTTTTATATGTACTTATGCTTACAATTTAATATGAATATATTCTTCCATCATCTCTCATAGTTTTCCCACTTTATCCCCTTTTAGCATAAACGAACGTAACGATATATATACAGGACACACTCACATCTCTTTCAACAATAATTAATGGGTAATATGATGGAACAGTTTATAAGGGGTTAAGAGATACGGCCATACGGGTATACGACTATAGTATCTGAATATCTATGGTAGTACACTAGTAGTAGTACTAGGACATCAGTCATGGTTTTCTTGTTTTTTAAAAGTCGTTTATTTGTTTAGTCAAATCATCGAAACTTAATTTTAAAAAGACATGCAAAGTGCAACCCATAACATGCATGTGTTTCGCCAACTCATCCACTGAACGTGGCTCTTCAATGTCCAAAGAGACACTCGTGAGCATTGCTACGTTAATTATTTTCGTCACGATGCCGTTTTAACATTTTCGTTTTGGCATTCACGACGCTTAAAAAAGGAGTTGCCAAAGCTTGGAATGGTCAAAGTCAAAGAATTGGTATCACGTCTACACTTCAAAATTTTCAACAGGAGCAGTGGGTTTTATAGTGCGATGTGCGGGTAACAGTCTGGAAGACTGCACATAATATTCGCATAAGAAGATTGGTTTTTAACGAGGAATGTAATAGAGTCAAATTCCGTTTGCAAGTAAGACTTCAACTAAAAACATCGTCAATTTACTTATTTGTTTAATTATCTTCAATATATGGTGTATATATTTGTTTATGTAATAATTTGTTTTTGTATTATTCTGTAATGACTTTGTATTTTTCGATTTGACATAAATTAATGAGATTAGATGGAAAAAAAGGATCTAAGGAAACACGTAATTGCCACTTTATAGTTTTTATCCGACTGTGAGACCCGACGTATAGAGACATATAATGGGCTAGCTAAATTTTTTAGTTGAATCCATAAAGGCTATGTCCAATGATTCAAAGTCAAATTTCCCTGATTTTCGAAAGGGTAATAGATCATTTAATTCAATTATTATTTTCTTTACCTTTAAATAAAAAAGAGTTCATAACAATTTTACATTACCTGATATCAGATCAATAATCATTTTTTTTCATTTTGAGACAAAAAATATTGTCTTGTCTACCAAACATATATTTCTATCTTCAATCTTAAAATTTCCTAATTAAATATAACATTCATAAAACATGTATTAATGAACATTTTTAAACAGAAACTCAGAACTTTTTTTGTGACATCACTTGTTGATCCAGAAAAACCATAGAGGCTTTTTAGAACCGCGGTATTGTATAAGGTTGTAACATTACGTCTGCTGTCTCTCCTCGTTGATATTCTGATCCACCAATGTTTTTAAGCGAGGTCGCTTTTTAGAACTCTGGGTTGTTTTTCCATTTCGGTGAGCCACAGAACGCTTCTTTTCAGTACTCTGACCACCACAATAGTTACCCACGAGAGTCAAGCTTCCTGTATGCTCGTCGAGGACTCTTCTAACGACGACTTTGCGTTCGACATGCTCACCAATCTCAAAAGTCCTTTCAAAGGCTTTAGCCTTTGCCAAGGCCTTAAACATTATGTAGACATATGAAATTTTGGCCTTAAGTCTCTCACTGGGCGGCTCCACATTTTCAATAGAAGTTTCTATCACCACTTTCAGAATCTCCAATTGCGAAAGAACATCCCTCTACAGCAGCAGCAGCAACAATTTTGGTGTTAATGGTTATTATAACCAATATTAATTGCTAACCATGACATGTCATTAATGGAAAGGCAGAACTTACAAAATGGATGGACCTATCATTTCCACAAATTACAAGCTCCAAATACATAGAAATCCAATCATTGGCTTGCCACTCCGATTCCTTCACCTTCAAAAAGGAAAAAAAAAAAACAAGAAGACATCGCTGCCTTGCTTAATTGATCATCATGAACAAAACAAAATTTAATATTGGGTCTTAGTAAAAATCTTACCACGTAAAATCGATTTCCATCATTCAAAGCATCATCTGATGGCCAATCAGGCAATTCACCTTTGAAGAAACCATCTGCCGTTGCTGCGCCACCATCAAAGTGCGGTATGAAGGATTTCTTGGTGGTCACTATCCAACATTATTAATCACGAAGGGAAGTGAGATTATATACTAACACAAGAAATCCAAACAGAACAATAATGCAAAACAAGTTACCTTCATCTTTAACTCTAGCAATAGAGCACGTAAAATCCAAAGTGCCATATCTTGCTTCATCAACTCGAACCTGGAAGGTTTTCTCCAATGGGGTAGGACCTTGATCATGTGCAAGCAAAGTCATGTAGAAAGAGGAAACAGCGTTGGGTAACATGTTGAATTTTATCAGGGAAGCGAGCTGGAAGTTTGTCTCCTGACACAAGAAAAAAGGGAACTGAATGAATATAGCACAACAACATTATGTTGATAACGCACCGAAGGAGGAGGCTAGATTTTTAATTACCTCCAACATATTGTAACGATGAAGCCCGGCCTTAGCATAAAGGTTGATCAATGCACGAAAAGGATAGAAGCCTTTACAGTCGAAGTATCTCAGTCCAGTGACAAACATTGGAATCCTAATATCTTCAAGGCCGAAACCCTAGGACCAACCATCAAAATAATCAGTCCATAAGCAACCGTAGTACCATAAACCGATCAGTTTCCTTTAATTGTCTAGAAAGCTACAATGATCGACTAAGATCAAGGTTAATTAAGAAAAATCCAGAATCATGTTAAAATTAAAATGTCTAAAGAATAAGAAAGTGTATAACTTACATCGGATTCCTCTACTTGACGCCAGTAATCCCACCGCCACCTGGACAAATCCGCCGAGGTATATTGTACCCTCCACATCATCTCCACGTCGTCGGGGTCGTTGTTGGCGATTTTGGTTTTTTCTAACCACGAAAGGTAATCCATACGTGATTTCCAAGAGATTAAGCAAACGAGAAAACAAGCTATCCGTTATTCACCAAAAGGCTAAATCGAATTTTTCTTTTTTTTATACTCAATTGAAATCGGGAAGAACTATATTGGGTTGTGGGAAAAACAAAAGGCTAAAGCCTATTTCCTTTTCTAAAATTTATAATTTTTCCTCTTTCTAGGCTTTAGTTTTAGAAAATGAAATATTTTTAGGGAAATTTGAAAAAAAAACCCCTGCTCTTGAATACAATGCAACGCAGCAACTGCATGAACTTGAAGTTGATGAGCTTGGCCAACTTGGTCGTCGTGATAAAACGAATATGTTCCCTTACCCTTAGCACCTCAGGGTTTCTTGCTGTGAAAGATACAATACGGTTTGTCTATATCAGCCCATATATATGTGGTTTCTTCTGTACATATATTTTTCCTCAAATGCGATGCTTCATAGAAGCTTAGCATATCACTTATATCATCAATAAGGCATTTCTTAAAATCCCGGTTCTCTCCCTTAAATATGTTGACATATCTATATAGGCAAGAGAATCACAAAAACAACTCGAACTTAAAGGAATTGGACCCAAAAAAAACTTCGACTATTAGGTACATCAAACGAAACACGGGTTATAATAATAAAAGCTAACTCCATAATAGTTTTGGTTTATAAAATTCTCAGACCCGACTTAATGTATGTGCAGAGGGTGTATTTGCACAGAATCCATTATAAATTGGTCTAAATTTTGATGTATTTAAGGGTGCAAAAATATATATTTTTTTTAAATTACATATAAATTAGAGTCTATATATCTAAAAATTACATAGGAATTAGACCTATTTTGTATTTTTTGAGCCGGACTTTAAATTCCATACCGGAAGATACGTTCGTATCACCTCCAAACCCAAAAGATGATAGAAATGGTACCAGTGGAAGATTGGTTGTACGAGATTTCATCAAAATCATCTATTTGTAATCCAATGCTCCAATGGCCTATTTACTCACAAACGAGACAATAGCATTTATCCTTCTTCTTTTTTTTTGCAGTAAGTATTGATTTGACAGATATCTTATTGATGCAAGAACATGTATTACCTTATAGTCAGCAGCGTCAAAGACTTGAGCTTCTTTTGTAGTTGCCTTTTCCGGATTCATAAACAGCTTCAACAAGCTGAATTAGATAAATTTAATTGGTTTAACCGATATTATGATTTAAATAACTCAAAACATTGACTCATTGAGCTTAGACGTTGTTAACAAATAACAATAATACAAATGTATACGACATTTTCTAACGATATCTATGTTAGCCCAGTTGGTAGAGCGGAATCTATGTGGATTGTAACACCGCACGGTTCTTTCCGCCAGGTTAAAAATAATCACTGTTTCTTTTAACCGTTTTGGGGTTGAGAAACGGCGTGGTGTTCTACTCTGAAAGCCAGCGGATGGTATAATTTTCACTAATATGAAAGACTGGTTAAGTTGATAGTTAACTCTAACCAGCCCCAGTAATTTGCGTCGTGATTTATTCTCTTTTACTTTAATATACATTTTTACTTTTAGTATAAAATAATATGACTCTGTATACAGTAGGGCAGTACTGATCAAATTAAATGTGAGGAACTGACGATACTAGAATAGTTTCGGGTAATGGACATCATAGAATAGTTATTAGTGAATGTCATACCCTTTAGTCACTTAATTAGTTAACTTACACAAACTGGAAATTGTGCTTTTAATTAGAATCTTGCAAGAAAATGGTTCAAGAAATTGACCGCTGCGTTATTGACACGTTGCTTGGCCAGAGGCAAAAGAAGGAGATGCCAACTCATCATTTTTTTTAACACAAACTTTTATTAAAGCTTCAACGGATAAATCGAACGATACTAAATTGGATCGAATGAAATAAAAAGAAAAAACAAAAAGTTAAGATAGATACGTTGATATGGGTGTGAGACAAACTCACATACGTAAAGAAAATAATATAGATTGTCCAATCAAGACTGCAAGAATTGCTCGCGAGCTGTAATAGTTGGGTTTGATAAAATTCGCCAATGGTGATAAAATTCACTTCGAAATAGAGAGAACAAAAGTTAGGGCGAATTTTTTTTAGGGGTTTTTGCCAACTCATCATTATAAACTGCAAACCAAATTCTTATGTTTTCTACTGCTTTTACTTTTTTAGGGCCAGGAAAAATATGGTCTAGCCGCTCAAATGCACTTTTGTAACCACAAAATTTTTCTTTTTAGAAATGAATTTAAATTCGGTTGTATAAAAATTTGATGAAATTTGGCGTTTAACAACTTGAACATACCATGCAAACTAAATAGTGGACTCGTAGTTAGTCAAAATTCAACAGTTTTGGTACTGAATGCTGATATAGATCTTAAGCTTTCTTTTTTTCTTTTTCCTATTCAGCCAATAATAATGATAATGGCTTTAACCTTACCATAGTTTATTTGGTGTCTAGAGTTGACTAGTTGTCCATAGTTTTTCTTAGAAAACGAAGATTTTTAATTAGCGATGATAAGCAATGAGGTGCATAATCCACCATATATATATATATATATGCAAACCGAAATATATATATTATGTATTCATCTTGAAAGCCGTACAAGTTTATATACCCCAATATGCCAAACGTAATAAGATATAGTGCAATAAACGAAGACACATATATAAGTTCCATTTCGCCTAATTTCCCTAGATTATATCCTATATAAAGACGCACCTTAGAAAAGACTATATATTAAGAGATTTTTATCAGTCTCCTTTAAGTAATTGATAAGAATGTCGATGATCCACACTGGATCTTCGATGTCATGGCGGATCTTCTCGAACTCGGCGGTCCACACCACGCGGCTACCATCGGCCTCGTCTTCCTTTGGAGTGACCATGATGGTTGCTTTGAACATATTGTAGCTATCCGAGACTAGATTTCCACTCATACTCAGCGTCACTGTTCTTTTCTCCCAACCAACCAACTCGGTGATCTTCTCCTTCGCTACGGTAGAAGAACACCAATTAATTAAGGGTTTTGGTCAAAAAGAAAAGAAATTATGAATGAAATGTGGAAGAGTTAAATGATTTACATATTATGTCAAAAGTGCTATTTATGTCGTCGGTGAAAGATGTAAAGAACTTGTCCGCCGGAGACTTGATGTCAAACTCCCCGGAAGAATCTCCATGTAGTGCCATTCGCTCAGTCTCTCTGTTTTCGTTTTCTTTTACAAGTATATTTTGTATGAAGGGGGTAAATCTAAACTTCTTTCGTGACGGTGTTTATATATATAGAGGTGAATTTTGCAAAAACGTTATTTACTTAACCCCACACATCTCTCACTTTCTTTCACCCTATTGATCTATATACATACAAACCGATGGATGTGTCTATCATGAAAATTAGTAATAAACGTTCTATTCATTGTTTTTTTCTGCCTATAACAAAATTTTCACAAAAAAATATGCATGCATCATCAGTTTATTGGACAATATCGAATCTTTCTATATATAGCCAAATGTTCCAGCATTTACAATTTTACTTTCACCACACTCCCTCCCACTTAATTCTTGTGGCGCGTGGGTAAAATAAACATATTGTACATACCAAATTGATATCAGCTGCCTAATGTATAAATTAAATCTAACAAGGCACATTGTAATTGATTATATTTTGCTATAAAACAATGTGTATGTTATGAAGCTAAAATGTTTAGGACTAATGAATATGATGAAGAAACTAGTAATAAATGCTCTAGTAGCTTATTTTCATCTATGTAACTGATTGAAAATTTTGGATTCTAGATTCATAATTTCTCCCAAGTCTAAAGTTAATTTTTTTTTAAAATACTTTGTACCAAATAGTCAGCTTCACATATGTTCCACAAAAGAAACTAGTACATCAGTTTATTGGATAATAAGAAAGCATAGTTTGTCTTGACACGCAAGAAATTATTAACCTTGTTCACATACATGTTTTCATAAGTTTTACAGTATTTTTTTTAAGTATGGTTAATTTTTTTTCTGAAATTGCAAAAGCAAAAGAAAAATAGAAAAAAAAATGATTGCAACTTGTGTCCGTGCAACCGACGGGTCTGAGGATGTAAGACTTGACCAGCGTAGGTGAAGTGAGCGGTGGCTCCCGTTGGAAAAGCCTCTCTTTTGTTCAGAAGACACGTGTTTCCTTGTGGGAGCAGCAGCCATTTGGCTCGACAGGCTTCACAGGAGCAAATTCCACTACAAGACAGAGTCACGTGCTTCCGAAAACAGGTGCACGTGTTGACCACCGTCACTTTCCACAACGGTTGGCCGGCGATTTCTCTCCAGTCCTAACAGTACCGATCTGGATCTCACCGAAAGTGCAGCGGCACTGTCCTCGATTGACGAGAGAGATAGAGAGGAATCGTAAATCCTCAAAAGAGCGATCGTCTAGTCACTTTAATTTATGTAAATTGATTATTATGCTTTCATTTTAAAAAAAGTTCTCAGATTTTTGTTCATTTCTTCCTTTAAATTTATAAAAATTAAAGTTGTAGTTTTGACCCAAAAAAATTACGAAGTTTTCAGATTTTGCTTCTTTATTACATGTCTTAGAAGAAGAAAAATATCATATGACTATATATTGCATGTGGATAAAAAAAAATTAAAGGTTATAAAAGTTTGTTCAGGTGACTTCAATACAACAAATTGAGAAATTTCAGAAATAGTTTTTTAAGTACATAAAAAAGGTAGAAAACTATATTAAGGGCCAAAAAGAATGTACGTGAAGACAAATAACAATAATATATGAATAATACCAACAAAGTTATCACTAAAATGACGACAAATAGAAAATACACAAATTAAATTATTGTGTAAGTTCTCCCAAGTTCATCAATTTTATACCGCCCTAGTTGTTCTTATCAATGACCTTTATTTTTGTTCATTATATGGATCAATCCATCTCTGTTCTAACAATTTACATTTATTGAAAGTTTCCAAAATCATGATATATTAATTATACAATCACTGTGTAATTTTCTTTTGTATTTACACAACAATACCGCAAAAAAAAATTATATAAATCATTCATCATTTAACTATTTCAACTCAATCACATTTAACCTTAAATTTTTCTCTGCATGATGAAAAAATACAATATATATGTATCTAAATCTAACTTTTTAAAATTTTCCATTATCATATAGTAGAAATCAGATATTATCATATATTAATTCATTTGCAGATAAACTTTCAGGTTATTATCGACGAGTTCGAGGAGGTGGCACGGCATGGATCCAAAAGGGAAGTTTAAAGCACTTGTTTATGGAGGCGAGGAGAGCTTGAAGTGAAAAAAGAACGGTAATGTGGGTTTGATCAAAGACAAGTGCATCTCCAATAATTAAACGCCAGAATCATAAACAAGGTAATTCATAAGGAGGTTCCACTTTATTCAACTTCTTAATTAGATATTAAAAATAAAACTGATAGAGACGATCGAACCCTCTTACATATTCTTATTTAATTTTAGATTTTTAGACGCTGGATTGCTTAAGGAGATACTCATCGATCTCTTTGAAGTTCTTGACAGCAAAGTCCTTGATGACGTGTGGATCCTCGATCTCATGGGCGGTCTTCTCAAACTCACCGGACCATTTCACAATGCTGCCACCGCCCTTGGGACTAACGGTGATGGTTCCTTTGAATGTCTTGTAGTACTCCAACATTTCGCCGCCGATGATGCTGTACGTCATGCTTTTCTTCTCCAAATCAACTGCTTCGATCCTCTCCGCCGATACCTTCACCAGTGAGGATCCTTTATATGGTCAAGAAAATATCTTATTAATAAAAAATGAAAAGGGTGATACGTACTATTTAATGAAAACATGACAAGTATAGCTTTTAATTAAGGACTTTAATGAGTTTGCCCATTAAGAAACAATCAAGAAAACACATGAATGATATTCTTCTGTTAAAATATTTGGTCTATACATTTTTTTTTACCTTGAACCAATAATTTCTTATAATAAATTAGTCATTCTCCAAAGACAGAAATCTTATTTAATTTGGTGTAGAATCCAACATGATGTACGTAGCCCTTGTTAACTGATTGAATAGTGTTTTCATGAATTAGCCACAAAAATGCTTTTTTTGGTTAAAATATTGGTTATAGTTCTGTTATGTATTCATATATCTTCCGATCCTAGAACCACACTTGGTGCGAAGATATACGTGGTTCTCTCTAATCACGTTTGTATAAGAAACATGGGTTATATATTATGGTAAAAAAGTAACGATAAAAATGAGACAATATACACCTTCCCCATAAATGATGAGGCGAATGGAGCCAGGAGAGTTGCCATCGCCGGAAAGAATTTGCATTGATTTGTAGTCCTTAGGGAACTCTCTGGGAAAGAGATTGACGCCGTCGCCTAGTGCTACCCAGAACTTTTCAGGCGGAGACTGAACATCAACCTCCACGTGAAGAACACCAGTCAATCCCATTTTCTAACGTAATATTCTCAATTATTATTTCAAGTATTTGTTTATGATACTAAGCTTGTCAATGAACGTTTCTATTTATAGAGAGGTTTTAGAAGCACAAGTGTTATGGCAATTGCATTAACTAATGCAGCAACCAATCCACCTAACTTTTCATCCTATGGGTCCTTTTAAATTTAACCAAAAGCTTAATTATGCATTTGCATTCTGCATTGCAACCTCACCCAACGCATGTCGGTAGATGAATAAATTGGTGGTGTGCATTTCCAAAATACACTGCCTTATCTACTTGTATATTTATTTAATCTGAATTATATATCTACCTTACTTGTTTTAGCTCCTTTTCAAGATACGTACATTCTGCAAATTCAATCGAAGTGTGTCAATCATTTGTTTTCCATTTCATCCAACATCTGGAGGATCACTGAGATGAGAAAATGATTCAATATCAAAAGGAACATCTCAACACGGACTCTATTTCTGCGTATCACTTTGATCTGGTACGTAGTATATGGGCTTCGATTGTGTGGGATGTCCATTGAATCCAACGTTTCTTTATTTAGCTCAACAAAGAACCAAGTGACCTGTAACACGTTTTACATAATTGGTTCTCATTTATCAGTACTCTCTTCAAAAACATAATAACTATGTGGACCAAAAAATTGATCACTTGTTTTAAAAAAAAATACAATGAAACAAATTTCAGTAAATGCTTACATCACACTTCGGACATAGGATTCTTGATTGCAATTTTTTTCTTATGAGTAAGAGAAACTTTTTAGTGATGGAGATTTGAAATATTACTCTTAGCGTAAATAAATGATCTCGGCCTGGGTATGATACTCGTTAGTTATATGGACCACCGCCCATTGTAAGGCCTAAGGCCTGGCCCGATATCTGCGAAGAAAACAGCATGTTGTCTCCCGTTAATATAAAACTGCAACCACTTCGCAATATTAAAATAGAAACGACAAAGAAGGTTCTAAAACTGAGTCATCATTTTTATATTTGAAGCAAAAGTTCACCCGAACCCAAATGTTGAATTTATAATTGGATACGTTAAAGTTACAGAATCCTAGGATTTGAAAAGGTAATTATGAAACTAAGATTGCTTTTACGAAAATTATAGGTCTTACTTCTTCTAAAACTCTAATCCCCCTATAAACAAATATATGTATCTCTATCTCTCAACGGACAAATGAAAACAACATTATTATTGATATAAATATCTATACTATTAAATAGAAAGAAAAAAAATTGAAACGAAAAGGGTAAGGAAACACTCTGAAAGCAGCTTCCCATCTCTCGCTCTCTCTCTAGAAACAGATACGTACGTATGCATATAGTGGTAGAAGCAGATAGATTCAGACAAGAGAACCAAACCGAGAATTAAAGAAACAGAACAAAGTTTTTAAAGTCTTTTTCAAGATCCTCTGATTTACTTTTGCTTCACGTACATGTAATCTTACGTATTCTTCAGCTCTACCGTCTCTTTCTTTCTCTTTCTCTCTCTATAACTACGGTAGTTGAAATACTGCTGTTGAGTATTTCAGAAATCTAACCCTCAAAGATCAATTTAATAAACTTGAAAGGATTTTGAAGAACAAGAGAGGCTTGATAGACTTCTCTATATCTCTTTCATCTTCAACCACAACAATATTCTCTGTTTCTTCGGAAGCAACTAACTAGGAAGGATATTTATCAGAAGCTTCTTCTTCTTCTTCTTCTTTTGGCTTTGGCATGGTCTCTTGCACCTACGAGGCGTAAACACACAAGCTAAAGCTATGCATTTTCCTCTTGTTTCGGCTTGGAACAAGAGAAGGAGAAGCAAATCCTATGATACGGATCCATGTACGTTCCTTTTCTCCATCATCTTCGCCAGATGGCATAAAAGTATGTTACCTTTTGTGTAATTCAACATTACTCTTGCTGAATAAAAAGGGTTTAGGTGAAGGTGAAACTGAATCATCTGTGTGAAACTAACCTTCTTCTCAGGGGTCTACAGAACAGCAGAGTGCTGGCAAATCGAAGATCAGGCGTCTCAGCCAAGGAAACGAAGATACGGGTCATCTGTTTATACCCTCAAGGAAATGGAGGAGGCCACAAGTTCCTTCAGTGATGACAATCTGCTCGGTAAAGGAGGCTTTGGCCGGGTTTACAAAGGCACTCTAAAAACAGGAGAGGTAGGGAACTATATCGCTTTATTTATTTGATTTACAGGCTTTGTAATGTTAGAAACAGAAGTAAAATATTGCCAACGATAGTAGGTCATACATATTAACTTGATCCCTTTGCTATCTGAAGGTTGTTGCGATCAAGAAGATGGACTTACCTCCGTTCAAAAAGGCTGACGGAGAAAGAGAATTTCGTGTGGAGGTGGATATCTTGAGCAGACTCGACCATCCAAATCTGGTATCTTTGATTGGCTACTGTGCAGATGGAAAACACCGGTTCCTAGTATATGAATATATGCAAAACGGAAACCTGCAAGATCATTTGAATGGTAAGTCAAACGAAATAAGAGTCAAGTTCACTAAAGGAGAATGGCCACTGAACTGCGTATTTATCACAGGAATAAAAGAAGCAAAGATAAGCTGGCCAATAAGGCTCAGAATCGCACTTGGAGCAGCTAAAGGACTCGCATATCTCCATTCAAGTTCTGGTGTTGGCATTCCAATTGTTCACAGAGATTTCAAATCGACCAACGTTCTACTCGACACTCACTATAACGCAAAGGTGCCAATAAAATAGATTAAAGTGAATGGTTTATTGTTTTACGCAGCAATAATTCCAAGCATTTACTAAAACTAAGACGTGGGTGAAATCCTTGCAGATATCCGACTTTGGACTAGCAAAGTTGATGCCAGAAGGAAAGGACACTTGTGTTACAGCAAGAGTTCTCGGAACATTCGGCTATTTCGACCCAGAATACACATCGGTAAAGATTCTTACTTATCTCTTCACATGATTCTCTACATATAAATAATGTTGATAAGGCAAAGGATAAATCAAACGCCAAATGAACTGGCCAGGAAAAAGAACCACAGTCATAAGCAAGGAAAGACAGTTTAAGCATTTCTTTTTTCTTTCATTTGTGCTGTGGCAGACAGGTAAACTTACACTACAAAGCGACATTTATGCATTTGGGGTTGTGCTGTTAGAACTACTTACTGGACGCAGAGCAGTTGACTTAACTCAGGGCCCAAATGAACAGAACCTGGTGCTACAGGTAAAATAGTTCTAAGATTGACATACACAAAAGTTCAACAAATGAGGAAACTTAGCATACGAATAAACTGCTGATTGTTCTCTATGTTTCAGGTTAGGAATATACTGAATGATAGAAAGAAATTGCGGAAGGTCATAGATCCAGAGCTGTCTCGCAATTCATACAGTATGGAAGCTATAGCCATGTTTGCTGATTTGGCATCACGGTGCATCCGTATAGAGAGCAGCGAGCGACCTTCGGTGACGGATTGTGTTAAGGAACTGCAACTAATTATCTACACAAACTCGAAGGGTGGTTTGGGTGGGACGATTCCTACATTCAGAAGGCTCTAGACACCAGATTCTTACAAAGCAGTAATATGGATTACGTCATTTTCCAACAACGAGAGGTTGCTAATGAAGCTTGATAAAAGATAAAGAGAACGATCCTAATTATGATGAATATGGAGAAATTTAAATTCAACTTCCAGCTGCTAAAATTATATCAAAACGTGACATTATTTAGATGTATATACTATAAAGTCACCAAGTTTATCGGGTGTATGGTGCTTTATTTGCCAAGAATGTTTTGCTTGAAGAGAGATGAGTATATACATATATATACATTCAGGGGTGAATCCTTTTCTGTTTCCTATTTTCGTCTTATGCTTAAACTTTGGACCGCACATATGTAAACAAGATAAACAATCACTACCAATAGAAGAAGAATTAAAGCTACGCCTGACAAGAGAATATGAGTGACATACCTCTACAACGATCATATAAACAGCAAGTTGAAGCAAGAAATGGGAACATCAACAGTGGGAGGAAGGTGGTAACAACACATGCTCTTGGTCAGTTCACATGTAGTTCCTGCATGAGCCAATCACAATTCACAACCAGTTCTACGTTATTTCAAACAAGGTAGACAGTCACTAAAAGCTACACAGATAGTAAAACTGTACCAGTGTTCACACATTAGCAGAGGAGGTCAGCTCATTATCAAACCCCACCATATCGGAAGAGCTGGTGGTGCACGTTGGAAGCTTCTTGCGCATCAAATGCTTACGCCGCTGTAACATCAAAAGGACCAAAACCGTATCCGTCTTAACAACCTCGTATCCTGCTTTCTTGTACATATTAAAAGGAGCCTCATCGACCATCCTGCAATGCAAGTAGACATCTTTCGAAGGACTAAGCTGAGATATCAGCTCTTCACTCGCTTTCAACAAATGCCACCCAATTCCTCTCCTGACCAATCATCACACAAACTTTCATATAAACGAAATCAACAAGAAACAACATCCCCAAGCAAAGAGCTACGAGAGTAAATAAACACCTTCGAAGGCCTTCTTTAACAGTCATGTTGCAGACATAAGGTGATTCCTTGGGAGGAGTAGGAGAAGGAGGAGAAGCATTAGCGCCTCGTTTGTCAAGGCAAACCTCAACGGTTCCAGCCATCTCAACCTCATCTCCTCCATCACTATCCTTATCCGTTTTACTCCTGAAGAATCCAACTAAGGTAACTGCGTGTGGCAACACTTCTCTCCTCTCAATCAGATACTGCTTCACCAAGAACCGCAACACAGACTGATAACCAGAAGGCAACAGCATAGACTCTCCGAATGACTCAGCAAGTAGATTCACCGTCGAATCCATCTCGTCTTGTCTCATAACACGAACCCACATCGTCCCAGATTCCAGCTCCTGGAAATACGCAAACCCTTCGAGTGCTTTAAGCTTCTCGAGCTCCGCGTTACTCAGAAATCTCCCCGTACGGAACGATTCCTCCAAAAAATCGTAGCTTTCGGTGGTTTTGGTGAGTTCTTCTCCCGTTTCTGTGGCTGTCGAAACCGAAGGAGAAGAAGAATGCGAAGAAGGAGGGAAAGCGAATCTGAGATTGGAGCGTTGAGATCTACATGAGTATAGTAAAGGGTATCTAGACGATAGACCAAACTTTGTTGATTGGGTCTTCTTCAAAGAATCAACAGAGAAAGCAAGTGAAATGCTTACGGCCGCCATTGATACACGGGACTAAAGCTTTCGTCTCTCTCTCTCTCTCTAACGAAATAAAATGGATAAAATAACTGACAACGTTGATGATGACGACGACGATGATCTAAACTAACCTTCGAAAACGCCGCGTTTTTTTGAAGATTATCCCAAAGCCCATTTAAGTATTTGGGCTTCAGGCCCATTTCATGAGTTGTATATAAATCTTAAAACGCCGCGTTTTCTAAAAGTTGATGATCTTTAAGAGGCGGCGTTTTTAAGAAATCCACTAAAAGCCCATTAAAGTATTTGCTTAAGGCCCAAACCGTGAGAATGTGTATAAATAATAATGTTTTCCATCGGGCGTTTGAGAACGCGCGATTCAGAAGCCGGTGGAGGTAGCAAAGCGAGGAGGACGGCCGCCATGGATCCAGCAGGAGCATCGGTGGCCAACGACATCGGAGGAGAAGGCGAGAAATTCGCGGTGGGGAACATCTATTCGGTCAAAGTGATAACCGGAGATGAGTTCAGAGGGATCGTCATGGCTTACGATCCAATCCCCAACTTCGTCGTTTTTGATATCCTTTTTCACTGTCTTTTCAATTCAAAAATTTTAGAGCTTTTTGATTCGTTTTTTGATATTTAATTTGCTGAATCCTTGACGGGTTTGTTCACAAGAGGGTTCGAAACCTAGAACCGGGCATACGAAGAACACAAGGATGGTGAATGCGAGTTTCATAACTGGGCTTACGTATCTAGGCAAAACAGAAGATCCGTTACTTACAGACAACTGTTGGGTTAATCTCGACAGTCTCCGAGCTAAAGAGGCACTTGCTATCAGGTGTTTTATTGTTGTCTGAATCCTTTTTTGGAATGTAAAGTCTTGTGATTTTTGTTTTGGGGTTAGCTTACTGTGAAAACACGTTTTGATCAGGCAAGCGGAAGCAGATGCTGAGAGAATGGGTGTTGGTGTTACTGCAGAGGCTCAGAGTATCTTCGACGCGTTGTCTAAGACGTAAAGATCTTTCCTTTTTTTTCTTCGTTTTTCGAATTTGGAATGTTTGTGGATAATTTAGTTGTTTAGTGTGTACAAGCTGAGTTTTGTTATGTGAAGATTGCCAATCTTGCTTCTTTTTTTATGAATTGGGTTCTGTCTGTTTGTTTGTTGCCGATAGCTTTGGTAGAATGGGACTAGATATTAATTAGATAGGTGGTTTCTTAGTTTAAATACTTGTTCTTTGTAAAAAAAAATACTGCTTGCTTTGAAGGAATCTGCTTGAGCTTCTGTTGTGTTATTGCCGAGAAAAAGAAAAAAACTGTTAGAATCTGGACATGATTGTTGTATTGCTCTAGGTTCCTTGTTGATACTCTCTTTGAAACAAAATATATGCAAAGTTTGTCTTTTTCTTCCTTGATCTATAATGTTTGAGTACCATCAACTACTGGTTGTAGATCCTTTCTTCATACACCTGTCGTGGTCTCTGCCAATCATATCTTGACTTTTTTTTGAGTTTCTAATATCGGTTGAGTAAGTATAGCAGAAGAATGATTGGTCTCTTTCTAATGAATCCATATGATTGTTTTTTTATTTTAACAGGCTTCCTGTGCAATGGGACAACACAGACATTTTGGTGATGAGAGAAGTACGTGTTCGTAGCCCGTACCTTTCCGAAAGTGTCTTTGGAGGAACTGATGCTGCCAACAACCGAGTCAAGAAAGTGGTAAGCATCACTTGAACTTCACTTCAGGGTGTTATGTTAATCAAGCCTCTTTGTGTGTGATGCTAACAGCTTTTTGCCTTCATCACAGATTGAGCTGGAGAGACGAAGGTTGCAACTCTTTGGCACATAAGAAGCCAGCGAAAGGAGTCGGTCAGTGAAATCGCCAAAAAGGGTATGTTGCTACTAGCCCGAAGAAGCGTCTAGATCTGATCGACCAGCAAAAGTGGGGTATTGTTCGCTTTTCGCTTGTTGTTGTCTTTACCTAGAATCTGCTTTTCTTTATAAGCAGATTAGAGTTTTCTTGTGTTCCAGGGATTTGAAATTCAGGCAGACTAATTTCACCCTGTTATCGGCAAGAACAGTGAGGTCTTGTCCGCTTTTTAGTTTTTACCAGGTCTCAGGTTAATTTATCGCCTGGAACATGTAATCTAAAACTATTCTGAATGCTGAACCTTCTTTTTAGAAACTTACTCTGCTATAGAATTTAACATTTTGTGTGCATTGAAACCCGAAGGCTTTGATGCGTAAATTAGAGAATCAAGCATATTGTTATTGGAATTTAGTGGCATTGAGGTGTATTATAGATCCCGTGACTATTTCTAAGAGTAACAAAAATATTGCAAGCCAATAAATTTATACAATAAATCTTACAATTCTATTCAGTTTGTACGATCACATGAATGATGAAATTAACATTGACATGACAATCCAGTTTTCAAAGTTTCCAATTATATATAAATTGAATGAAGTTAATTATACCCTTACCATTAGCTAGGGGTTTAAAGGCAGAATAAGCTTCGTGAATGTTATTTTTTTTTTTTTTTTGAAAATTTAATTCTTGTATGTTATACAAACTAATTACTAATTACCCACAGAAACTATTAATCTGAATCATCATAGTATTGGACAATTAGACAATGATGATGTTATGATACCATCTTATTTCATACACAAGATTAATAACTAACGTAGCTAGACAAAAATATCGAGATAGTATCAAATTAATTTGTCAAAGTAACTTGGGAATGGCTAATCAAGAATCACTAATAATCTCTTGTTTAGGAACCAAAAGATGTAAAAGCTGTTGTGATATAGTTTAAGTTCCGACAAAGCCAACTCCAGAGACGAGAAATGCAACCGTTTGCATGAATAGATAGAGGTATAAGAATGTGTTCCCGAAGACAAGTCCATAGCAGGCACAGCATAATATGTATATCCCCACCACTAACTCCATTAAGTTTAATCTGCAACCAACCAAACTCTCTTTTAGTTTCAATTAATCTATGTTTGGTACATATTTACTATATGATTTTTTTTTGCTTAAATTATATGATTAAATACTTACCTTTCGAAAAATCTACGAGGTTTGCCAATTTGAGGAAGTAGTTTAGTCTTAAGAGCATCTCCTAATTTCTCAGTGACAACCCATTCGTTTACTCTTCCTCCTTCAAGTATGCCAATAAAAGTTCCCTTCGTACGGTGCATAGACATTACGTTTTCGAACAAGATCCAAAATATCACGAGATAGAATGATCTACGTACAAAATCAAATAATTCTTACATAGAAAATAATACAATTAAGTAATATATCGAACAAAATGAAATAGGAAGTATGACTAACCTTGGTGTCGCCATGACGATAGAGAGAGTGATGAGAGAGGGGATGTAAAAAGTTGACCAAGCTGGAATGTTCACTTCGGGGAAGAAAACACTTGTAGGAAGAATAACGCAGTAGAAGAAGAAAGTGAACGTGTGGACTATGATCTTCCGTAAGAAAAAGAAGCTGTAGACCATATACAACTTCTTCCAAATGGTCACTCTCTGCTCATGATTACATAAATCTGGTTAGATTAGACAGATGATAGATGTCTATTCCTTGTGTTGTCAAAACTAAAAGTTAATTGAACTAAAAATTGTCTTTTTAATTTTGTGTGTGGTAATAACTTCTTTGATAGAATTTGGTTTAACTAACCCAAACACACAAAAAACTAGATTGAACCAAACTGGTCTTCTAAACCCATCATGTTTCAGCGTCAAAACAAAACATGATCCCCGTTGATAGTTCAGTGACCAATCAAAAGAGAAACTGTACGTCAACCTCACTCACATCACATGACCCGGCTGTCTCTCATAGTTGTTAATATGATGAACAAAAAACCAAAGTATGTGTGGCACGTGAGACAAAAAATACAGTGGCCACGTGTGCGTTTGTCAAAATGAAATAAATAAATTGAGGAAATACCTTATTGCGAATAATTTCCATAATCATTTTCCTGAAGAGATTGGCTGGACCACACGACCATCGATGTTGCTGAAATCTTAAGGCCTTAAATTTGCTTGGTAACTCGCTTTTCACCTACAAACTCAGTGTGCATACACAAAATGTAATGATTATGATAGACAACACGTGTAAACATCAATAATTCAATAAAGATACAATTGCACCTCAAGACGAGAGTGTTCCTTGGTATGATGAGTTATAATGTTTGGGATTAATTAATGAGATGTAAGGTTTATTTTATTATAAATGAATTGTTATGGATGGAATCGAATACCGTGAGGTCACTGAGGAAGATAAATTTCCATCCGAGAAGACCAGCACGAACGGCCAAGTCCATGTCTTCTACGGTGGTTCGGTCATTCCATCCCCCAGCTTCTTCCATTGCCGCCATTCTCCAAACACCCGCGGTTCCTGAAAATAGAATTCAATATATGTGATAAATTAACATTGATATTTTAAAAATGTGCTGATAGGAAAATGCACCGTTGAAGCTAAAAAAGGCATGTCTAGTGGATCCAGATTCTTGCTCTGCCATAAAGTGGTAATTGAGTGACATTTCCTGTATCCTCGTCATCAAGCACTTGTTTGCGTTAACTGCGATGAACCCCACACACAGAATCACTCAATGTGAAAAGAGACTTTTGTTATACCAAAAACCAAGGGGACTAATCTACTTAATATCTACGAAAAATATATTAATTCAGTTTATTGTTAATTGGTTTAAAGATGAATTACTATTAATGGTTTTTATAATACGATAACGTTTGACATAATATTGAAGTTAATCGGCTCGAAATTGGTCTATCCTAAATAGAAATTTGGTTAGAATTATTAATAGTGTTTGTGTTTTAGTTATGTCAAATTAGATACCATAGTCTACGTACTGAATCTCCAGCGGGCTTGAACGAGAGCAACCTCCGGATTATGAACAAGGAAGGGGACAGATCTTTGGAGATAATCAGGCTCCGGTTGGAAGTCTGCATCGAAGATGACTACGTAGTTGCAAAGCTTCACGTAGTTGTGCTTCATGCCTTGTTTAAGAGCTCCGGCTTTGTAGCCATTTCTATTGTCTCTCCTCTCACACTTGATGTTAATGCCTTTGCTTTCCCATTTTGCACATTCCATGTTCACCAGCTCCTGCGTTTCAATCAACCCTCTCCAAATTAATTATTTTAAAAAAATACATATGTGTCCAGTAGATTAATGGACTTGGTTACCAAGAGACCTTGATGGTTTCATCAGTGGAATCATCTAAAACTTGAACGATTAAGCGGTCTAATGGCCATATTAGTTTACATGCAGCTCCTATAGATAATTGAAGCACCTGCGATGTTAAGAACACGACGTCAGTGTTTGGAATCTCATATCTATAATTAAAATATATATCTATATATATATATATAATATAGTATATCAAACTATAAAATGCGTTACCTCTTTCTCGTTGTACATTGGGATTTGGACTAGGACCATGGGATATGATTCATGTCCGAGCTCAATGTCCTCTTGCATAGGCTCCCATTTGTAGACTTTTTCGGGTTTTCGCTTAAACAACTTAATGTAGAGTACTACAAGGTTCATGTAAATAGCCTCTGTGAATACTAAGAGAGAGAAAAACAAACACAAAGCCACCAAACACTTGAATAAGGGAAGTATAAGTAAACTCCTCAATTGTCGTCCCCATGTCTTTTCAATGCTAATCCTCACACCATTTATGGACGCTTCGAGCCTTTTCGGAGCTGCAGAACTCCCTCCATGGTTCTTCTCATGAGACAAAAGAAGAAACTATCAACAGAACAGACAAACAGAGCTAGCGAGTGAATAGAGAAAGATGATGTCTTAATTATACCAGTAGAGAGAGGAAGGCAAGACATGAATCATGTAGGAAGATGATAAGATGCTTCAGAAACAGAGTCATTTTTTGTGTGTCTAGTTTTGTGTAACTAACTAACTTTAGGAGAGATTCTAATTCAATGGTGCATTGCATCCAATTTAAGCACTATTTTTTTTTTTAATAATAATATTGTTTTCGTTAGGACCTTTTGTTTTTAATTTGGTTGGTCCTAGACTTTGTCGTTTACGGTAATAGTCTAATACGTACGTTGATGATTGTTTGGAGATGCTGATGAGTGATGATGACTCACGAGCAGTATCGCAGCTTGAAACCACACAAGAGAAAGAAAGAAGTGAGTTTTTTTATTCAACTCCCCTCACAAGTTTTATCAGTATTTATCACGTGGTCGTGATATGCAGTTTGCAATCTTACTGGTTTTTGTTGATGTTGACAATGATAATAACCACACAAAAGCAAAACAAAACAAACCAAAAAAAAGTTAAAGAAATCAGTATCAAAGCAACAAGAGAAGGTACGGACGCGCCTTCATGGATTTGTGTGTTCGATTTGATTGTTGACACTTAATTAGGCCCATTAAGCCGTCGGGGGAAAAAATATAAAAAATATGGCTTCGCCCGGGTTCGAACCGGAGACCTTCAGTGTGTTAGACTGACGTGATAACCAACTACACCACGAAACCTTGATGCTAGACTACGTACAAAAATACTTTCTAAACCCTAAACCGGCGAATGTTAATCACAAACCGGAACCAAATAAACTTTGGTTTGAGTTTTATAGTTGTACCGAAACGATCGCCCTAAACTTTGAGACCACCTGACGCAGACCAAAACCCGGCTTAAACCCACCGTGTGCTCTCGTCTTCTTTCTTCCCCCACTGCAGCAAAAGAGAGCTTACTGAACCTGTGACGAGCTCCTTGTACTTGGTAAGATATTAATTTCACATTTCAAATTAGTTTTTTTTTTTGCTTTTATCCACTTTAGCTGTAGATGTTCCAGGTTAAGAATTCCCCATTTGCATATCGATTACAAGTAACACTAGCTTCACTTTATCATAACGAAACATAAAGTTACGAACTTTGTTGTTAATTTATCATTACGAGGCAGAAATTTTTGAACTTTGTGCTCTGGAATTTTAACTGAAGTTGTGTGCTCTGGAATTTTAACTGAAGTTGTGTGCTTTTTCTTTTCTCACATGAATGTCAGTGTGGAGGTAACTGCTAATAACTACAACTGTAATGAACTGTCTCTCTCATGCGCGTTCTTACATTTCATTGGGGCTGCTTAAAAGATCCAGCTGTGTCAGTTCCAAAATCCCATGGAATCAATGCTTTTACTTGCCTTCAAAACCCTGTTTTCAGACTGCAAGTGTGAGTCCACTTGGACTGTCAAGGGTTAATTGTTATTCCTCGAGATCAAAGACTGGTAAATCGAAAATGTCAACTGCTGTTCCTGTGGTGGATAAAGAGAAAGACGCCTTCTTTGTTGTTCGGAAGGGTGACGTTATTGGGATTTATAAGGACTTGAATGATTGTCAGACTCAAGTTGGATCATCGGTGAATACTTCTTTTGCTTTAGAATCTGATTTGTTTATGTATATACTTTCTTTAGGATGGGAATATAAACAGAAGAATTTGCTGCGTTGTGTTTTTGTTAATGGTAGGTGTTTGATCCTCCGGTTAGTGTTTATAAGGGGTACTCGTTGCCTAAAGACACAGAGGAATATCTTTCTTCTGTTGGTATGAAGAATCCACTCTACGCTTTTGGAGCTTCAGACTTAAGAGAGGATATGTTTGGTGCTCTCACACCTTGTCTTTTCCAGGTAAGATAAGTTTGTGGCTTTACAGTGTTTTGCTTTTTTCTTTTTATGCTTTCCAGGTAGAAGAATATCTTCCACTGCCGTGATATATCTTGTGTTATTAACTGTGCCTCTCTTTAAAACCCTTCTTTAGGAGCCAACTTCATCTACAGTTAAAGTATCTGAAGAAGAGGATACCTCAGAGATGAAGTCAAAAGATATAAGTAAAGGCAATGAAAAGGTAAGCTGTACGAATGAGGATTTTGGATTTGTATATTCTATTGTGAAGAAATAGCTGAATTTAAAAGTTATTATGAAACAAAACAAATTCAGCTCATTCCTTAAGCATTCATTTTTTCTCAGGATATTCCTTCAGCTTCCACGTCGGTGGAAAAGCTTGATCTAAAACCGTCATCGGCTGTTACTTTAGATGTGAGTTGTGGTAATGTTTGTATTTTTCATTATTCAGAATGCAAAAAAAAATTGCTCAAGTTGGTCTGTTTCTCTTTCCCATCTTGTGATAGGAAACTTGCTTTATTGAATTCGACGGTGCATCAAAGGGAAATCCCGGTCTCTCTGGCGCAGCAGCTGTACTGAAAACTGAAGATGGAAGCTTGGTATGAATCCTTTGGAATCAAGATTAAAAGAGAATTCAGCTTGATGCAGAATCTCTTAAAATACCATTTTTCTTGAAAAACAGATTTGTAGAGTGCGTCAAGGTTTGGGAATTGCCACAAACAATGCAGCAGAATATCACGGATTAATCCTAGGATTGAAGCATGCTATTGAGAGAGGTTACAAGAACATCAAAGTGAAAGGTGACTCCAAGCTGATCTGTATGCAGGTTTGTGCAATTAAGTAATATAAACGAATCAATCAATTACGCTTTATCTCTTCTCACTTACTCAACACTCTTTATGAGAACAAACAGATTAAAGGTCAATGGAAGGTAAACAACGAGGTACTTGCGAAGCTGCACGAGGAAGCAAAAGAACTAACCAAGGAATGTATTTCTTTCGAGATCAGTCACGTACTAAGAGTATGTTCCTATGTACTTCCCGCTTTCTCTCTCTGTGTATCACGGTTTTGTGCTTAGGAGCAAGATAATTACATGGCGTTTTTCTAATGAAAGTGTCTGGCATTGTGGGAATCTTTCTTGTAATAGCATCTTAACTCTGCTGCGGACGAACAAGCAAACTTGGCTGTCCGTCTTTCCGGTTAGTCAAACCTAGTCTCCCTTTTTCTCTACATTTGATTAAATCAAATCAAAATGATACAGTAAAGCTAAACAAAATCTATACTGCATTATCTACAGAAGGACAAGTTGAAGTGGCGTGAAGTCTTTATACTTATCATCGGTGAAGGAAGATAGATTCTTGGTTTGTTGTTCCGTGCCACATCTAAATTTGAACATTAGCCTGAAAAAAGAAAGTAATTCATTTTTCGTTATATGTTTATAAACGAAACAATTAGAAACTGGTGAAGAGCCAGGAATGAGCCATAGAGATATTTTTTTTAGAAAGTGAATGCAAAACAAGTGATCATTCTGTCATCTCTTTACTTCAGTTTGTGAATACAGGCGCTTGCATTCGCGCGTTTAATATCGGCACCAGTCGTGTTTTATTCAACTTACTGGGCTTTTATTGTCATATAGTAGGCCCAATAAAAAATGAGCCCATTTTCAATTTGCTTTGAACCTTTCACCCGACTTGGAGCTCAAGCAAAGCATAGCTCTTCTTGCTTCATTGAAGTCTGTAACTGTTTTCTTCGCCGAGAAAAAAAAAACATTTTAGAATAAAATGCAAAGAGAGTTTCTAGAATGTTGACGAAAGCGCTTCGTAATTTGAACCTGGGAGGTTATCTCCACCGTCGACGGCCGGTTTACTTCTCTTCTACGTCGCTGAAATTGTCTCCCGGAGCTATTTCCCGTTCGACAGCTGGTGCGGCGGAAATCGACGCCGATGAAGCTATCGCGTACTCGGACCCAACGGAATCGCCTGCTGCGATTCCGATGATGATGCACGGTCAACTTCAGCCACGTGTCGTCGTTTACGACGGAGTCTGTCATCTTTGCCACGGAGGTACAAATTGCTTTTCTCTCTTTTTAAGCTCAGAACGACGTCGTTTTCACGAGATCGTGCTTAGAGGTTTATCGATTTCGATTCTTTTTATCGATTCGAAGCTATTTCTCCTTAGGAATCGTATCGCTTAGCTTGAATCGGAATGATTGTTAGGGAAAATCTGAGTTCTGGCAAACTCAAATGTGTTTTCTGAATTGAGTTCTGATTACTCTATGTTTACTCGATGGAGTTGTTAAGGTTTGTAGGGGAATGAATAGTTTTGATTCAATGTGGTAGGTGTGAAGTGGATAATCAAAGCGGATAAGTACAGAAAGATAAAGTTTTGTTGCCTTCAGTCTAAAGCTGCTGAGCCGTATCTAACAGTGAGTGGTGTCACTAAGGAAGATGTTCAGAAACGTTTTCTCTTTATTGAAGGTCTCGGCTCATACCATCAGGCATCAACCGGTATGTAAACCTTCTTTTTCACACACTAGTTTAGAATTTTCGCAGTGATAAGAGTTTTCTAAGAGAGAGTAGCTGAAAAAAAACATTTGCTTTGCTTTAATCTATTCCCCAGTTGCCACTAGAGGCAGCACTTCGTGCTTGCACTTCTTTGCTTTCAGAAATGAACTCGCTCAGCTGATTAGTTGTGGTAGATGGATTTAGTCGGTTTAGATACACTATATGCTTACTTGATGCTGAAATGAATGAATATCAAGTTGAATTCTCTCTGCGAGACTGCTTATGGTGAGATCGGTTGCATAATGACGACGGCTTATGTCCTGTAATGTTACATTCTTTGACCTCTTGTTTTGTACTTGCTTAGTGACTGCTTATGTCAATGCATAGCTTGGATTTCATGATCAAAATGTTATCTCCTTTAAACCTTTAGTGCTCATGAACAAAGCAATGGGATTGATCTTATGATTGTGTATTTCTTTTTGGCTCTGCAGCTGCACTTCGAGTAGTATCATACTTGCCTCTGCCTTATTCCGCATTGAAAGCTTTCTCCATAGTTCCCACTCCTCTTAGAGACTCGGTGTATGACTACGTGGCCAACCATCGTTATGACTGGTTTGGAAAAGCTGAGGATTGCTTGGTTCTGAAAGACAAAGAGCTGCTGGAGCGATTTATAGATCGAGATGAATTCATTGATCGATGCTAATCAGTAATGACACGACCCTTCGACCGATTTAGGAGTCTGCATATATAAGGAAATATGATTATAGTTTACTTTCCAAGTAAGTACTAAAGTTTATTAAGTTTGTGTTAGGTGTCCTGAATAGTGATCACAAGACAAAAGGTTAGCCTTTTGGAAGCTAATTCACATAATCTCTGTTCCTATTTCTTCTTATTACGTCGAGCAAATTTCAGTATTCAAACCCTTGAACGTTAGGCACTACCAAGATGCCAAATTTGATTAACTTTTTAACAGCCATTCGACATATTAAAAAGATAAATCAACGTTTAGATAAATCAAACCAAGAAAGACGAACTAATTTGAGCATCAAATAAGAGTTCAAAAAAAATTGAAGACTATTACAATGTTGGGTTTACTCGTAAGCAGAACCCTCCAAAAATAGGCGTATGCCACTTAGCGTGGAGAGCACACGGTATTCTTTAGTAAAAGGCGAAAGAATAGTTCGCTTTGTGCTCACCACATGGCTGCGTGGTTTGAACAATAAGTGTGTGAGGTGTATTTATACAGAACTTCTCATCATCAAACTCTCTCACTTTTCCGATGTGGGACGCTGAAACTCCTTATTGAGAGGCCTTGTTGCTGTGGGTATTATTACTAGGCCCATCTATTACGATAACAGATAATACTAACAGATTTCGTTGGCCTTGTTCCCTTTTTTTCTTTCATTTAATACCTACATGATCTCCAGTTCTCCACCATCTCCTAACTTGAGAAATCTTAAAACGAAATACGTTTTCCACTAAATTAAAACAAATCTGTAAATATATTTACTAGTGTTAACAATTTCGTCTCGCTGTTGACTAACTGCACCAATATCTTTGCTTGAATTGGTTTTGCTCTTCTGCCAATAATGATCAAAATATACACGCTATTTCAAATTTTGTAGAAAGCAAAAGACTTTTGTTCTGAAATTTCATTATTTCAATAAAATCGTACCATGTATAGTAATGAAATGAAATTAAATGGCTGGTCTGTTAATTTATTTGTCCTTTAATTTATGTATCATAAATCGATTCTTTTTGTCAAGAAAACTGATTTAACTGTTGTATGATTATTGATTAATATGGATTTATATATGACACTCACCATTTTGTTACGATATTTACTCATAACTAAAACATTTTTGTGGTAAAATTGATTTAAAAATACCAATAAGTAGTTAGTTAATCATTTTAATATGACTCTAATAGGAACCTTTATAGTTCAATTGTTCATAGTTCATATATGGTGGTATGATGGCGGTGCTATGCCGACCCATTGGTCGTTGTTTTAATTACAACGATCAGCTCATGATCGATTACTTGCGTCACATGCTTTGTCTCTTTTTTTTTAACCCTTATCACGGAGGAGGAAACACAAGGTCTAGTTTCAAGAACGGTATTTAATTTTGCAATAGCTGGAACCACCTCTTTAAACAAGTACTACTTCTTCGCTGCAAGCAACCTCAACGTTTCGAAACCAACACTCCTCTCAGCAGTGTTGAAACCATGTTATTGCATATTTGCATATGGTGCATAAAAAATTTAAACAAACCGGAGGGATTTTATACTTGTATTTCGATAAGAAATATTATTTTTGTAACGTCTTCTTTGATTTAGAAAGAGAGTGATTCTCACAGAGGATTGTGTAAATACAAGCTGGAACATAAAAGAAAGTTACAAATGAAGAACTAGAATTCATTTAACAAGATAATCTGCTACTTAATTAGAGCACCTTGAAGTTCAAGTAACTTCTGCCTCCACAAACATTTCTCAAGGATCCAATTATGCATTGCAAGATTCAATTCAATCGCATTGATTAAATTGTATACCGTTTTATTTTGAAATTGTACATGACAATATACTGTAATCCATGCTTGTTTTTTAGAGTTTTATTTTAAATTCAATACATATATTAATGTTTGTTGCATTTTCAATTTATCACAAACAAATGTTTCATCACAAGCGCCACAAACAATGTCATCACTTTTGTAGTCATATCCAGAGTTAGAACATGTTTTTGCACTACGATACTCTTTAATTGAGATCTTCATCGCTGATTTCCAGATAATGAATGAGCTCATTTGCCAGTTGTTTGACATTATTCTCATTCAGCAAAAGATAGACAAGATAGAAACATATATTCGGTTTCCGAAAATTACAAAAAATGAACTTGATAAGGATACATATATTTTCATCATCCACGTCCTAATTGTTGTTCAATTTACAAACTGCCACTAGTTGTCCGTCAATATTATCAATAATCTGTATTATGACAGAGTGTTACATGACGAACAAACAAGTTGATTTGGATCCGTAGTAAATCCTTATCAATCATAACAAAAAAATTTATGTTCACGATTCATCTAAACCGATCATCTTTCAACTAATTATAACTAGTATATCATCATAGAAATGGATGAAAAAGAAGTGATAAAGATGAGAAATATATTTCAAAAAGATATTATTTTCTGTCCTTAACGATATCATCTTCTATGTTACATTGTACAAAATTTGGACATATGTTGTTTTGTATCATATTACACAAATGATTCCTAACATCATTTCAGATACAATAAATTTTATAAAATATTAAGTAAACTCTATATGTAAACCATTGAACAGTGTTTTAGTATTGCAAGATATTGTTTCTTTCTTTTTTTAACGTTCAATAACATTTTATTCTCGATCTTTCTATAATCAATAATAAAAATAAGAGGTTCTTTTATATATTGGAGTGTGTGTATGTACTATTGCAATACAATTTAATCTGGTTATAATTTATATTTTGAATAGTGACCACTCAAAAAATAATAAGAATATAATAAGAACAGAGAGTAAAAAATAAATAGGATTAGAATATATATATATAAATAATATTTTTTAATTATTATTCTTTTCTAAATTTGATAAAAATATTTTTATTTTATAATTCTCTGTGAAAAAATGAATCATATGTAAGAAATAAACGGGAGAATTTATCTTGGAAGCGGAAGAACTACTAAAACTTGATTTTTCTCAATCTTTTCGACCTTTATAAATAGTACATATGTTATTTATAAATAATACATATGTTAAAGAACGAGAAGAATTTTTTGTTTCCTTCGTTCTTTGATCATCATTCAAAACTCTGTCCGAGTTTAAATTGAAGTTTTGTATAATGTTGTAAATTAATTATAAAGTCGATTGTTTGAATTAAAAAGAAAAAATTTAAGTTCAAACTTTTCATCAAACTGTCTCTCTTTTTATGTGATAAAATAAACATGAGGATGAAATTATTATTTTAGAATTTAGATTATATTAAAAATCTCAATTCGTCTAGAATGACAAATAAACAAACAATTATCTGCTTTATGAAAGAAAATAAAAATTATAAATTAGAAAAATATTAGGTCTACTCGAAAGCAGAACCCTCCAAAAATAGGCGTATGCCACTTGGCGTGGAGAGCACACGGTATTCTTTAGTAAAAGGCGAAAGAATAGTTCGCTTTGTGCTCACCACATGGCTGCTTGGTCGTTACTTGAAGAGAGTGAAGTCTATTTATAGTGAAGTCTCCAGTATCTAACCTTCTCAGCTTTCCGATATGGGATGCGAAAGCTCTTTATCAAAAGGCCTTAAGGGCTGTAGCGTGAAGGTAATACTGGGTCTAAGTATTATTAGGCTAACGGATATCTTATATACTTAAATCCTTATTAAGAGGACAAAATGGGACGTATAGTGCACTTAGATGCATATGTAAGTTCTTGAACAAGAAGATTCTTTCACAGATCAAGTGTACGTAGAGAGAGAAGTATATCAATCGCAACGTTTTAATGTATGCATGGTTTTACTTAGTTATTCAATTATTAGACATATATACTTGATCGTCCTCATCTATAATTTTTTTTTTATTAACCATTTGAATTTCATTGCTTGAGTAAGAAGAGTTGTAAATGATTACAAAGATTAAAGCTACTAGAAAAACTCCTTGGCAAAAAAAAAATTTAAAACAACGAGAGAACCTAAAGGGAGGGATCAAAGAGATCGGAGAGTCATCGGGTCAGTCGAGCCAATGTTGCATCAAGTTGCGGAAAGCTATCCTCTTTTGCTTTCTAGGATGGTGTCACGAATAGTACGATCCAGAGATTTGTAGTCTCTAGTTTCTTTCATTCCAAATGAAATAGATCATGGCCTGAGCGCCGAAGAGGTCTTGGGAAGGTGTTGTCTTTAATTTATATGAAGCTAGACTGAGAAAACTTCCATGATTTACAAAGTTTAATCAAATCGCATTCCCACAATGTAATTATTCTTTAAAACTCTCCACAAACTCGCTAAAATAGTTTCGTAAGAGATTAGCTGACAAAGCATCTGCTTTGCTTCAATGTATTCCCATTAATTGCCACTACAAGCAGCAATTCTTGCTTGCGCTTGATGAGCTTTGCAGAAATGAACTCGCACTCGTTAAGTTCGCTCAGCTGATTAGTTGTGGTAGATGGATTTATTCTGTGTATATAACTATATGCTTACGTGATGCTGAAATGCATGAATAAAGTTGAATTTTATCTGCGAGACTGCTTATGATGAGTTCGGTTGCATAATGACTGCTTATGTCCATTGTTACATTCTTTGAGCTCTTGTGTTTGTACTTGCTTAGTGACTGCTTATGTCAATGCATGTTCATAAATAGCTTGATGATCAAAATGTTTTCTCCTTAAAACCTTTTTTTTATAAACAAAGCAATGGATTGATATTATGATTGTGTATTTCTTTTTGGCTCTGCAGCTGCACTTCGAGTAGTATCATACTTGCCTCTGCCTTATTCCGCATTGAACGCTTTCTCAATAGTTCCCACTCAACTTAGAGACTCGGTGTATGACTACGTGGCCAACCATCGTTATGACTGGTTTGAGAAAGTGAGGATTGCTTGGTTCTGAAAGACAAAGAGCTGCTGGAGCGGTTAATAGACCGAGATGAACTCATTGATCGATGCTAATGAGTAATGACATGACCCTTCCACCGATTTAGAGTCTGCATATATAAATATAAGGGAATATTGTTACGAGTTAACTTTCCAAAAACTAAAGCTTATTAGGCTTGTGTTAGGTTTCTGACCAGTGATCACAAGACAAAAGAGAACCTCCTAATTAAAGCTAATCATCATGATCTTGGTTTGTTATTACTTCTAAATTACGTCGAGCAAATTCCAGTAACCTAACCCTAGAATGTTTGGCAATATCAAGTTGCCAAATTGATTATTTTTTAACAGCTATTAAATTAAAATGATAATCAACGTTTTGGTTCGATCAAACTAAGGTAAGAAAAACAAACGTGAGAGCTTCATAAGAGTTCAAAATATTTTAAAGACTATAACAATGTTGGGTCCACTCGAAAGTAGACCCCTACAAAAATAGGCGTATGCCACTTACCGTAGAAAACACACGGTATTCTTTACTAAAAGGCGAAAAAATAGTTTGCTTTGAATTCACCACATGGCAGCATGGTTTCAACTTGACGAGCGTGAAGTGTATTTATTTTCCGATGTGGGACAGTGAAACTCCCTATTGAGAGGCCTTGTAGCTTGGGAATTATTTACTAGGGCCATCTAGTACGATAACTGTAACATTTCGATTTTTAGTATATGGAAATTTATGTGGAAATGTTAAAAGAATTGATTTGGTTACCTATGTCACCAAAGTGCACTTACCTTTTCGGTTGCACATCTAGAAAAGTCTCTAGAGTTAAATGTGGTTGAGTTGGAGTAGTTAAAGGATGAGTGACCTACTGGGAAATCATTCGCGATACCGTATGAGTAAGGCCAAAACACGGAGAACGATCATGTGGTGATTGAAGGGTCAGTATATCATGATTTCTGAACCTCTCAATTAACACACCGACCGTTGGACAGGGGTGGGCCTAATAGACTTAATAAAAGGACATGTGAACCTAATGAGAGGCCTAATAGACCTAATGAGAAAACATGTGAGTTCAGAGACGGTCGGGACGTTATAATAACAGATAACAATAACAACAAATCTCCTCGGCCATTTTTCTTTCTTTCTTGATTTGCGACATGATCTGTCATCTCCTTAACTTAAACTTCTAAGCTTTAACAACTAAATACTTTTTCGATTAAAACAAATCTACAAATATATGTACTAGTGTTAACAATTTCGTCTCGGTAATGAAATCAGACGAACTGCAACAATATATTTGCCTGATTTGGTTTTGCGCTCTTCTGCCTGATATGATAAAAATATATAGACGCTAATTCAAAATTGTAGGAAGCAAAGATTTTGTTCTGAAATTTTATTATTTCAGTGAGTGTTACTGTGTATAATAATGAAATGAATTAAATGCTTCGTCTGTTAATTTCATTGTCTTTTATGTATAAGAAATTGATTCTTTTTTGTCAAGAAAACTGATTTAACCGATTATTGATTAATCTGGATTAGTATATAACTATATATGCCACCATTTTGTTACGATATTTTACTCAATGAAACCTTTTTGTGGTAAAATCATTTTAGTATGACTCTTATAGGAACTTGATAGTTCAAGTGTTCATAGTTATGGTAGTGGTGTGGTGCAGTGGCGAGCCATTGGTCGTTGTTTTTGTTACAACGATCAGCTCATGATCGATTACTTGCCTCACAGCTCACCCATGCTCTGTCTCTCCTTTTTTAACCCTTATCTCGGCGGAGGAAACACAAGGTATAGTTTCAAGAAAGGTGTTAAATTATCTGTAGCTGGAAGCACCCCTTTAAACAACTACTATTTTGCCGTAAGAACCCTCAACGTTCCCGCAACCAACACGCCTCTCAGCAGTCAGCTCGCGTGGTTCAAAACTTATCTACATTCGGTGTATTACGGTATACTTCTCCGGCTTGTTTGAAGTGGTCAAGGCAATGGCTACAAAAACGGTTTATCCCAAGAAAAACCGTGAAATGATGGAAGAAAGCAGCTGTGAAAGACGATTTAAAACTAATTAATTTTCCTATGAAGCCTCAAAGACTTTAGCTTCCAAAGAGTGAATGAAATCATCTGTTAAAGACGATTTAAACTGACTTTTTCTCCACGTTCAAAAATAAGTTTGTACAATTGTAAACTAGAAGAATGATGGGTCCACTCGAAAGCAGAACCCTCCAAAAATAGGCGTATGCCACTTGGCGTGGAGAGCACACGGTATTCTTTAGTAAAAGGCGAAAGAATAGTTCGCTTTGTGCTCACCACATGGCTGCGTGGTTTCTACTTGAAGAGTGTGAAGTCTATTTATACTCAAGTCTTCAGTAGTTCAACCTCTCATCTCTTCCGATGTGGGATGCGATAGCTTTTATCAGAATGCCTTGTGGGCCTGAAGGTAATACTAGGCCTACGTATAATTAAAGCTAACAGATCTCCTCTAGCCCATTTTTTCCTTACTAAAGGGATACAAGTATATATATATGGAGACCAGACGAGTTCATACAATGGGACGGGGAAGACCTGTACACTAATATACACATGTATAAGTTCTTGAACAAGAAGATTCTTTCACAGATCAAGTGTAGTCCAAGAGAGAAGTATATCATTAGCCACTTTTTTTCCTTAGCAAAGGATTTTTAAGTATACATTAGTTGCATTAACTTGCCTAACCTAACTTAGTGAATAACGTTTCAATGATAGAGCTTAACACTACCATTTCCTGATGTGATGCAACAACATATAGCTTCGGATTTTTTACTAACTCGCCTGTGGTGAGTTCAGATTCATCCAATACTGTTGACATCTCTTGTAGTTTCGTCAAACACTCTTCTCTGCTAGCTCACATGTGAAAGAGAGATCTTCATTTGATGAAATATAAAAGTTAGTCGATTCTCTCTTATCATCCGATTTAGTACAGTATTCATCATGTTCATTAGTCGATTTATTATGTCAGCCAAAAATATATATGTAAGCAAAAAATAAAGGATAAACACAAACTTATACTACCTCTGTTTATATTTAGTTATCGTTTTAAGGTTATGCACATAGATTAAGAAATAATTAATTTTGTTAAATTTTCAATACAAAACATCATTAATTAGCTACCTAAACATTATTTCAACTAATAGAAAAACAAACTACATAATAAAAATAATTATAAAAAAATAAAAATCAATAAATTTTGCATTGAAAACTGAAAACGACAATTAATTTTAAACAAAAAAATTTCTCTAAAACGACAACTAATTATAAACAGAGAGAGTAGTTGTTTAATATAATTAAGCGATATACATATTTTTTAAGTTTTAAGACATCATTTTAATATTTTTGTATATTAAAATTAAAATAAATATGAATTTGAGAATTTTTTATCTAGATAGAGGCAATGCGATGAGTGCAGTTGTTTTTTTCAAAAAATTGTAAAACAATAACATAAGTAAATATATAACACAAATGTCCAATTAATTTTGACATATGATTCTCTCTTATCATGCAGTTTAGTATAACATTTTTCAAATTCATGTATCTTTGATGTTTTAAAGTTATTTAAGGAAACAATATTTTTAAAATCGTTAACATAGAATTGGAAAAAAATACATAAAGTTTTTAAGTATGATTAATTAACTTTAATACTAATTTAGTTTAAAAGAAAAAAGCATCATACCTTTTTCTTTATAAAATTATGTTATATGAAAATGAAAATAAATTAAGAGTTGTTTACTTTGGTGAAGATAATGAGATTACTGCATTTGCTGATTGTTTAAAATTTTTATAAGGTGTTTTATTTCTTCTTTTTTTTTACTTGATTTTTTTTCCCAATTGCTAACATTCTTTTCATGTTTCCAAAGTGTAATGAATGTAAGTAATAAATAACAAATATAATATAAAAAGAGAGTAGGGAAAAAAAATTATGCATAAGTTGAATATTTACAATAAGTGCTCTCTCATATGGTCAACAACAAGGTTATCTAACTATTTTTAGTTGCTAGGCAAGTTCTTTTTGTCTTGGGTCTCACATAAGTTTATGTTTAATAGACAGACTCATGATTATAACACACAGCTTAGCAACAAAGAGTTCATGCATAAGTATTGCGAATATTTGTACTTTGACATTTTATATTATATTTTTTGAGAAAAATTAATGTTTGCTATTTTTTTTAGTTTCTATATAATGTGTTCCTTGTTGATGAAAAACTTAATGCTACAACATGATATCAATATATTATTATAGAGAACTTTCAAATAATTTATGGAAAGTGTGGTGCCATGTGCAAGATGAGCAATGGTGTTGTATGCGAGATGAGTAATAATATTATAGTGGGTGAAGTGGATATATGTATGTTTCAATAACAACCTAATATATACATATGGATGTACCCTGTAGGAAAAAATATGTTTGTCATTTATTTAAACCGATATATTTTCTTACTAATTTTATTATATAGAGATGGGTAGATGAGAAAAAAATGAGAAATATATTTGAAAAGATATTATTTTCCAATCCTTGATGATATTATTTTCTTTGTTGGATTGCACAAATTTTGGACTTATGTTGCTTTTGATTTTATTAGAGAATATTATACAAATGATTTTAAACATAATTGAGATACCATCAATTTTATAAAATATTACATAAATTTGGATGTAACCTATTGAGCAGTTTTTAACTAGATAAGATATTATTTATTCTTTTTTATAATGACTATCAATAATATTTTATCTTTGAAATAAATTAATATTAATTTATCAATAAATATTTTACTAAATATGACAAGATCTTCTGACTATCTCTTTGGAAGACACAATAGACCCCGAATAATTAAAGAATAAATAAATATTAATTTATCAATAAAAAAATTATTTTCATCATATCGAATATATATTGATAAAATAGGTAATTTTTCTTATAATACTTGTCGTGTCTTATGAGATGAATTATTATAATATATATGTGTATTAATGAATTAATTTTTTGAAAAACATATAATTCAAACACAATAGTAAAATAAGACTTTTAACCCAATCAAATGAGATAGCCTAATCAACGGTTAATTACTCGGGGTCTATTGTGTCTTTCAAAGAGATAGTCAGAAGATCTTGTCCCAGTATGTTGTAGACATTATCTTTGGAAAAACCATTTCGGACCTCATATCTTCCTAAAACCCTCAGTCATTTAGCCCCAGCTTAATCAATCAACCAAACGAACAATGAATGCAATTTTTTAACATAAAATAAAGACTATGAGTTATATTTCTTTTACCTCTCTATCGTCATCGTGCTTAAGAAAGATCCACAATATAGTCTAACGCAATGCTGAGATTGCTAATGGAAAGTTTCTTGGTTTTGGTCTTGACATAGTTTGTCAAGTTTTAACTGAGAATTGATGGTGTGAAGCAACAAGTTTGTCACCTTTGTAGTGTATTTAATATAAAGCAAATCTAGTTGTTACATAACACAAAACAAAAACATAAAATATAAATTATAGGTAGATTATAAATTGTAAATTTAAATTTAACATCAATTAGAAGTACAAAACAATAAAATAAATAAAATAAAAATGTACAAATTATGAATAATACATGAAAACAACTCAAAACTTATTTTAAGAAGAAACTTTATTTATAAAAATGCAGTACCTTATTAGCATTCCTACTATTCATTTTCTTCTGGCGCTCGATGATCTATGATAGCTCATTTTTCGAGACAAGGAGCTCTACTTCCCCTTTTATCTTTGTCTTCACATCTAAGATGACTTTGGCAAAATCCCGTTTCATCTCTGTACTCACATCTATCATCGCCTTGACAAAATCCCTCCTGATATTCAAAATGCCATCGTCAACAACACTCTTCAGTTCGTTTATTTCCGTCCTGACTTTAAGAAAAGCTTCCTTGAGCGGCTTCTCGTTCTACATGTCCTTTATTTTGGTCCATACAATGGAAGGAATAAGGGCGATGAGCCCAACCGTTGCGCGATTCTGATTTGGAGCAACAAGGTATTTTCCACGGAAGGTTTGGTATATGTTGCTGAGCCATACAAGCCATTGGTCGGACGAATCTGCAACCTTCTGAAAACAGGGAGACACCCGGGTTAGATGTTAAAACAAATATTAAAAAAAGACATGTGGTACATCCTCAAAACTCTAAAAAAAATAACTCTATTTTATTATATAAAATTGAAATGCCTTGTGACTGTCGTTAAAACTGGGCCTATGCAGTACCATAACAGATCTTTTTCCCTCTTTGGTAAAGAAGAATGTTATAAGAAATGAATTCCTCCGGATGGATCATAGCAATCAAAGGCTATATCTTCTTTCAGACAGGGCTGCGCCTGGGTCTGAATTATTGAACAAGAAGATTCTTTCACATATCAAGTGTTGCAAGTAGTAGAACTTAGAGAGGAAAGTATATCATTCAGAATGTTTTGACTTTTAATGTATGTGTAATTTTATTTGTTACTCGACTATTTAGTTAAAAATCACAATTGGTTTTTTTTTTATTGAATCATAATCATCTCCGTACAATGCTCTTGAACAACAACACAACACAAAGATTTACAAATTCCAATTTCATCACCTCTCAATGTTTCTTCCCGAAACTCTCCACAAACTCATCAATGCTACGATCAGAGCTTCCTCCTTCACTCATCGCCTTCACAGCCAAATCTTTCCACTTCTTCGAACTCTCTCTAATCTTCACACTACTCTCTCCTTCCATCACTCCTTTCAAACACCTCACCACCTCGTCACTCTTCACAACTCCTTCGCCAGCTTCCTCCTTCGCTCTATACCCAACTTTCCAAACTTCCTCCACAAACTTAGCATCATTCATCTGATCACTCCACTGAGGCACACCAACCATAGGAACCCCCAAACTCAACCCTTCCAAAGTCGAGTTCCAACCGCAATGAGTCAAAAAGCAACCGATCGATTCATGAGCTAAAACCTCAAGCTGGTTACACCAAGAAACCAGCAACGCTCTGTCTTTAGTCGATTCCACAAACCCTTGAGGTAACTTCGCTATGTGAGCTTCCTTGATCACCCACAAGAAGTTGAAATCCGCTTCTTGTAGAGCGACTGCTACCTCAGCAAGCTGCTTCTCAAAGAGTATCCCAAACGAACCAAATGAAACAAATACCACTGACTTACTCGTCTTAGTCCCGAGCCACTCCATACATTCCTCCGAGAGCGGTTTCATTAAGCTCGAACCATAGCCTCTATCGTCTTTTATTCGGTCATCAAGGTATGCAGATGGGATCATAGGTCCGATCAATGTCGCCTTCATTGCCTCTGATTCTCCAGCTTCAACTTCACAATCCTAAACCAAACACAATCCATATAGACAAAACATCAACCAACATAAATCTTGAAGTCAATTCTTTTGACTAAACTCTTTTCTTACTTGTGTTTCTAAGCTTTCAAAGCCGTTGACGAATAGCCAATCAGCATCTTCTTCACGGTTAGGGAACTGATTAAGAAGAACTCTCCCGTGCTCCGGGTGGCTAAACCAATGACGTCCAACGAAGGAAGGAAGCTCGTCGTAGCTCAAAGCAGGCAAGCCACGGACTAAATACGGAGCCGAGTTGGGATCTGCAGGGAGAGGAAAGTCTCCGTTGGCGAACTTACGAAGCACAGAGCAAACGGTGAGGTTGTTGGTGAAGAAAGCAGCAGCTGAGATGGAGTTAGATCTAGCGACTTCGAGTCCCCAAGGAAGAAAAGAATCGTAGACTAAAGAATCGATCGGAGAATCTGTGGATTTGTACTTGTTGATCACTCGTGTTAAGGTTTCAGAGCCGTTGAGCTTGAAAGATTCAGAGTAGTCGTCGATGCTGACACCTGGAACGCCTATGGGGACGAAGTCGTGTCCATCGGAGATTGGTTCGACGGAGACTGACGGCGTGGAGATGGATGAGGCTGTGTAGGTGGTGGTTGCGATTGTGACTTTGACGCCTTTGGAGACTAGACGTTTAGCGAATTGAACCATTGGGTTAAGGTGACCTTGAACTGGGTATGGTAGTACCACCACGTGGCCTTTGGGTTTGTTCGTTGTTGTTTCCGACATTGTCACGGTAGGTCAACGAAGCTGAGACTTGGTTTCTGTTTTGGCTTTTCAATTGGAGACGACGACGACGGACAAAGGAGAAGATGAGATTGAAGTGTCTTATGTAATAATTACATAAAGAAGTTTTTAAGTGTGGTCGGAAAACATTGTTCACGTTTCGCGTTGGTGTCACCTAACTAGTGTACAGTTCGGTAATGTACTAATGTTCACTTTTTTTTTTTTAATTCAGTCATGTTCAAGTACCAAAGGGTTTCTATTTGGGCTTATGTATGGGCTACTATGGGTACAACTTGAGCGGGGTTGTGATGAAACCGTAAATTGAAAATGCAAAATCTAATATATATGTGGAATATTATTTTTAGTCTAAAAAATAAGCATTGATTCCTATCTTTATTTGCTTAATATTCAGAACCAGTTGACCAAAAAAAAAAAAAACATCTACAGGTTATCGTCGCCATGTACAGTTTCAAAATAAAACGGTATACAATTTAATCAATGAGATTGAATTGGATTTTGCTATGCAAAATTGGATCCGTGAGAGATGTTTGTGGAGGCAGAAGTTACTTGAATTTCGAGATGCTCTAATCTAGTAGCAGACTATCTTGTTCAAATGAATTATAATTCTTCATGTGTTCCACCTTGTATTGGCACACAATCCTCCATGAGAATCACTATCTTTCTATAAAATGAAAAAAGATGTTAAGAAAAGAAACATATACAGGAGAGACTTTTCTCTCTCCCTCTCGGTTCGTTTAAATTTTGTATGCATAATATCCAAATATGAAATAACATGGCTTGAAGCCACATTCTCAAATCTTCTAGTAATTTGGAGACCTAAAATAAGGGTTTTACAATTTGGTAAAACGTTGTTTCTCCTTGAAAAGTATATACATTTCCCTCTTCATAGATGAAATCTTCTGGGTTACGTAGTTTGTTTATGCTTCTGTCGTTTCCATATCTCCTACAAGCCAATCTCTCAACTGATTATTACAGCAAAACATGCCCTGACTTCGACCAAACCATCGTCCAAGTCGTCGCGTCACCGAGAAACAGATCACTGCTCCAACGACTGCCGCCGGAACACTCCGTCTCTTTTTCCACGACTGCATGGTCGACGGCTGCGACTCCTCGATCCTCGGTGACATCAACCGCTCTCTCCCCGGAGACGCATTCGACCTCATAACTAGGATCAAAACCGCCGTCGAGCTCAAATGTCCCAACGTCGTTTCATGCTCGGACATACTCGTCGGTGCAACGCGAAGCCTCGTCACCATGGTCGGAGGTCCAAGAATCAATGTGAAGTTCGGTCGTAAAGACAGTCTCGTGTCGGACATGAACCGTGTCGAAGGAAAGCTAGCTCGCCCTAACATGACTATGGATCGTATCATCTCCATCTTCGAGTCGGCTGGTGTGACCGTTCAAGAGATGGTCGCTCTCGTTGGAGCACACACGATTGGTTTCTCTCACTGCAAAGAGTTCGCGAGTCGTATCTTCAACAACGCTGGTTCTCCTCCGGTAGGGATGAACCCAAAATACGCGGCGGAGCTGAGGAAGCTTTGTGGGAACTATACCAAAGACAAACAGATGTCTACGTTTAATGACGTTTTTACCCCTGGGAAGTTCGACAACATGTATTACAAGAACTTGAAGCATGGTTACGGGTTGCTTCAGTCGGACCAGGCGATTGCGTTTGATAACAGGACGCGGTCGTTTGTGGATCTTTACGCGGCGAACGAAAAGGCGTTTTTCGACGCGTTTGTCAAGGCGATGGAGAAAGTTAGCGAGCAAAAGGTGAAGACGGAGAAAGATGGGGACGTTCGAAGGCGGTGTGATCAATACAATGACTAACAAGGGGTAAATTAGGAGTTGCCTGTTAAAATACAAACACACGTTAAAAAAAAAAAAGGAACTGTCAATGACTACAACTGATAGTTATCACCAAAATGGTTCTGTGATTGAGTTGCTAAGACATTTGTTGGTTGAAACTTGTATCAATCACGCACTATGGTGGACAAAGTTATTTGTTGAAACTTTTTGCGTCAACGAAAGTGTTTTCCTTTGGGTTTTTTTTGTATGTTGATTTATCAATTCTAATATTATGTGATACAATACAACATAGCAAAAACATATATGCTATCAGTTTCTCATTTGATTCCCATTTCAAATGGTGAAACGGAACATGATTTGAACCACAACGGTATTAGCACAGACCATATACTTGACATGCTTTGATCAAGAGAATTTTCTCAAAATATAACTGTCAAAACAAATAGTTGATTTAATACTAATGATAAGTTGAATGAGAAAAATAGCAAAAGCTTTACAGATACACGATCCCTAAAGGTGAAGGGAGAAAAATAATGCATTACGAAAAGAAAACAAAAGAGGATAAAAGAACTAACAAGGTTTTTTCTTGTCCAATTTCAAATGTAATTTGTACCATCTGCTTTTCTTCTTAAGTGTCTCAGACTTATCACACGTAGTTGGTTGCTTGTTACTCTGTCTGCTGCTTTCTTCCTCTTCCTCCTCTTCCTCTTCTTCCGGATCAGTTGGTGCAGGCGCCTCGGCTGCAGCCTTCTTGAACGAGCTCCTTCTCAGTCTGTTCTTGCTCGAGCTCCGCTTTATCACTGGAACCGTCGTGTAGGCTGAGTGGATTTCATTTCTCTGCTTCAGAAGCTCATCAATCTGTAAAAAGCACATGAAAATCAACCTATTTTACAATGCTTAAGGCCAAACTTAGACATAGAATTTGGTCTAATTTACTCAGTCATAACACATCTTCTCTTCTTTCTATGTTAATGATGTCATGAACTTTCCAAGTGAATAAAAAGACTAACCGATTGCATTTCTTGAGCGTATCTACTGGTCATATCGGTGAACTGCACAAGTACTTCCCTGTACTCTGTCTCAAACTTTGCAAGTTCTGCTCTTTTAGTGAGGATCTGAGCTTCTACAGACCTAAGATCTTCTTTTTCTTGAGTAAAAGAGGCAGCACAAAGAACTTGGATTGTGTAGTTCACGCTCTTGAAAAAATTATCGCCTGTTAAAAGGAACATGTCAATGACCACCAAGTTGGATCAATCCACTGCTGAATCCAGACAGATATTAAAGGAAGAAGAGAGGTGAGTTTGTAATCAGATTACAAGCCGGAAAACTGACCATAGACAGCAAAGACATGAGTGCCGGCCTTTAGCTCAGTAACTTCACATTGCTGAAATCCATCAAGCTTTTTAAAGAAGGCAGTTTCTGGATCCTTTGCTTGAGCCATCTATAGAAGTAAAAGTCAAGTCAGGTTGTGAAAAAAAAGAAACTCATAGTGACGATTATCTAATACACAGTAAGTGAACCTACCGAGTTGTTTGTGTGATCCAACCGGTAGACAGGGAAGCCGAGAAAGTACATACCCGCAGATGTTATCTTGCCAGTTCTTCTGCTGTCCTCCTGTTTCCACGATTGATTCAGATAACAAGAAGAAAAACAAAAAGCATTTCAATTAGTTATCTTATTATATGTAACACCGCATTAGTTCCATTGATATACGAATGGTGAAAGACCGGATTTTCACTTTAATTAATAAACACAATACCTGCAGGGCTAAGCTCAATCCGCTATTAGCTTCTTGATCAAAATAGAGTAACTGCACAAGAAAACGCACACGTTAGTTAACGATACTTTGGCTTCTTCCATATAAGTTTGACGAGAAAGAGACCCTGGCGAGCCAACCTTGAATTTGCTTTTGCTAGATGATTCTACTCTGCAGACCAACCCAGAAGTTACTTCCTCTTCTGTTACTGTGACAGCATAAAAGTGTGCACATTGCTTTTCGACCTGTAAGACCCGTACCACACATGAGACTTAACATAGAAATAAGACACGCGTTACACACACAAGTGAGATCATAGCCAGGCATCGGCTACAATACCTCACCTTTTTAGTTACAGCTTGTCCAAGTAAAAGAGGATCAACTGAAACTCTGCCATTAAGAGCCTCCTCCAAAATAGTTGCAGATACAGATGTTTTTATCGGCACCCCAAGTTTGCTATTTCGTTGGAAATTTCAGAACACATGCTCAGCTTGCATTTTAATAAAAATCTTTGTCCAGCTATAATAAAGTGGCCACAAAGAATTAACAGAAGTCCACATAAAAAAACAAATAAACCAACCTAAACAAAGCTGCAAACACAGTATTCACAGCTCCTAAACTTGAGAGATCCAGCTCCAGCTCTTGACCTTCTGCTTCAACAGCCTGTGCAAGACAACCGCTTTACAATCAGCAAATCATTTGCTGCTTAAAGTAAACATTATTTCTAGACACAAAGATCCTATCTTTAAGCTCATCTAATAGCATCAATTACATAGAAGACAAGAACCATAATTCCTGCCGCACGTAGAGGTCAGAGGGAAAAAAATGAACAATACCGCAATAGAAAGGAATCTCACCTCAAAACCAGCTGTATCATACTGGCGGCGTTTCTCAGGATCAGACAAGATGTTGTAAGAAAACGTGACCTCTTTGAACATGTCGGCTGCAACCGGGTCATTTGCAGTCTTATCAGGATGGTACCTGAAAACAAAAAACATTAATTCATGAACAAAGGCAAAAACCAGAAATATCAGAACGAGTACTAAAATGTTGAGCACAGACTCCGTAATAGCCTAGAGACCAAACCCATCACCTTCCCTTATGATATAATCCAGATTAAGGCTTAACAAGTATACCACATAATAACGCGTAGCCACTAACTAATTGGTATAATCTCTATTGCCTAACCCTAAAAGTTTTATCTTTTACTTAGCTTCTCGTATTGAAAATTTCAAAACTTCAAAGAGAGAGACAAACCAAAGAAAGCAATAGAAAAGAAACTAACTTGAGAGCCAATTTGCGATAAGCGGTCTTAATTTCCTGATCGGTAGAGTTCCTTAAGACGCCTAGAACCTCATAAGGGTCTCGCCGGAGCTGCTTCTCCGCTTCCTTCTTCTCCGACTTGGATCTATGAGCTGGCATTTTGACCCTCCTCACACCAGAAAGAATCCAACTTTATAACGAAAAGAATGTTCAGAGAGACGAAATGAATATTCTCAAATCTATTCTTCCTTCATCTCTTCAATTCTTTCCTGGAAAACTCAAAGCGACGGAACCCTAGATGACGCCGGAACAGAACAAGACCTACGAGATGGATCCTAGAGAGAGATAAGACTGAACTGTCAAAGGAGAAATCGGAGGAGGAGAATTTAGGTGAGAGACAGAGAGAGAGAGAGAGAGAGAGAAGTAGTTTGAGGTTCGGAAAGAGAGAGAAGAAGAAGAAATTTAAAAAACTCTCCTGGATTTTCACTAACACTGCGCTGGTTTCGGCGCGTGATATCGGCGCGTGACGACGCTTGATTTTAGGGGCCGCAGGTTATTTCTTGTTTTGGCATCTTTTTGTTTTGGGAGGGGGAAGCGCGTAGTGATCACGCGGAGCAAGACGGGAGGTTTAAAAAAATTAAACTTGATTTTTAATTAAACAATTAATTAATTGATTGATTATCCAACTCATATGAGTTAGACTCTTCTTTGTTTTTAAATCATTTCCCTCAAATGTATGTTTCTTCTGTTTTTGGTTTTGTGTTTTTAACCAACTTTATTACATGAGTGGTTCAAGTTTAATGGCTTAGGTGGATACAGTGAAGTGTGAAGTGTAATACCTATAAGAATATTTTAGAAACAGGAAAACATAAAATCAGGGCCGGCTCATCATTTTTATGAGTCTTTGGGCAATTTTTTTTTTTAAATGTTTAACTTTATTTCTTAAGATTTTACTACATAATTTTTCAAACAAAAAAATTATGAATAGTATTTTTATAGAGAAATAAAGATGAAAACGTAAATATATATGTAAAAAAAAAAATTTGAATCCTATCCAATCTAATTTTTAAAATATATTTCAGTTTTATATATAAAAATATATATTTATAAAAAAATCGGACCCTAAAATAATTAAGATTTAGGAGGACATGTGCTTGGGGCCTGAGACGGTCGCACTTATTGTCCCCCTCATGAGCCGGGTCCTGTATAAAATTACCTTTAGGAATTATATGTTGCTCATTTTTTGATAAAACATAGCAAAAAAGACAGGTAGCTATTATCAACTCATTAATTAGCTTATTATACGTGTCTATATATATACATTCAGCATGAGCTGATGCACTCAGTAACAGGTAAGATTTTCTTAAGAATGGATGTTAATTTAAACTTATATGGTAAAAATAAAAATATAATAGGATTTGCTATTTAAGTAGGGTTTGTATAGTAACAGTAATGTTGACTGTAACAATATAATATTTTGATTTGATTCTGTTCTAGTTTGAGTATTTTCCAATTTAATTAGTTGATAATCGGTGGTGATGATTAAGAAAGACTATCTCTAATATCAAATTGTTACTTGTTTTTCCTTCTTTCTGTCATATCCTCACAAAAAGGCTGTGATGCTGGCTTGCATCAGTGTACAACTTTTCAGGAATATTTTCTTTTAACAAGTATTCATAAAAATGGTCCACATGAAAATATTTATTTAATCAATATAAAAAAAATTGAAACCGCAACGACGAGGACAATTCAACACAATCAGAGGGTCATCATCATGTTGGGTTCATATTCTAATACACTAGTGATTTTGCCAAATCTTTTATTGGGCTTTATCGAGGATAATGGGTAGAATTAACGGTTATTCAGTATCAATTTTTTTTAATAGCAATGACTAAGTTATACTTTACCGTCTGATTGTTTTTGACTGAAACATCGGAGAACGAGCTACTTGCAAATTTCAAAATGTTACTTTCACTTCACGAGATCGAGCTGCATTACATTATAATTAAAATTAAAAATATTCCCAAAATATCGGGATTCCTACTACGAAAATGATTGGAACTGGACCCCTGATGGCCTGATCTTAAGGTCACCACAACAAAATTGGCATATATGCTTACGATTGTTGCTTGCTGATGGGTTCGTATCATCGTGATTGTTCTATAACTTACAGATTGTTTTGGGCTTTATAACTAAAAGCTCTATAGCTGAAACGGCCCAAAAAATTCAATCTCCAAGCGCGGTTAATCAAATGTTCTTTCTACTACTCCAACAGTAAAATCACAAAAATAATCATTATCTTGTGAAAAGTTTCGTGTAATCCTCATGAAAACTATATATCTTCCATGCCCAGATGAACTTTAAAACGTATTAGTAGCACATGTATTAAAGGCTTAGGGTATAATGTGAATCTGGAATCAATACAATTATCTACATATTGAACACAGAGAATGGCTGATTGCTACCTTATCTAAGCTACATAAAGATATTGGGATACAAGCATGCCAGATGAATCAAATTACAAACGTTAAGTGAAACTGAACAAATTAGTCACTCATAATGGAACTATTTAGGGTTATGCACTCAAAGTCTAGTGATCAAATCGATTGACCAAACAAAGAACTAGGAAGATATAAGATTCACCCACGTATTGAGAGGAGGATAAAAATCTTAGTAGTGAGAAAACTGTTCAAAATCTTATAGTGAGAGATTAACTCTGTCAATTGGAAATCAGGCTTCGAATAATTTCACTCTGATATATAACTTATGGTTCTGTGGACATTTCAATGGCAAGAATTTCACATAGTCAGATTAATCTAGATTTCAATATGAGATTCTACCGAGTAGAGAAAAATATACATATTATTCCAATGAGGTGCGTGACAATATTATCCTTAATCTAGTAAATGAAAAGGTTCTCTGTCCCCCATACTTCACGTGTGATCAATACACATGTATTATGTTCCCCCATCCAGTTTTAGTGGAAGACAAAACTACGTGATTCGTTATGGAAAAGTTCCAACCTTCATCAATATTTTTTGGTCAATTGTAACATACAAATCACAATACCACCAGACCACATGGTATTGATGATCAACTCACGTTGCAGAAGTACTAATCTAAGTTTCACAATTCTATATAACCATCTATCACTACAAGGAAAAATGGTTATACCTGCAAAATAAGGTGAGAAATGAAAACGTCGGTATCGGGATATTAAATTACCGTGAAGTTAGTGACTACCATCTCTCATTGACGCTAAGTTCTCGGTTTGTTTAGACGAACTGTGGATGTCAAGAATGTGTCGGTAAAAGTTATCGGGTTTTTAATGAAAACTGAAAATTTAGCAAGGATTAAAGTTTCACGGGATCTTGTCAGACAATTTCGTCGAGAATTTAATGGTTCTAACAAATTAACGAGGACGTAATGGTTAGACGTGAATTTATCGGAATCTTGTTCAGTTGCTTACGACGAAAATCGTCGAGATCCTTACCAAACCGGGTTAACCGATCGAGACATATCAAATTAATGTTGACAATTAAAAATGTTGGTTTTCTAAAATGTACAGTCGGCGCCATTAATGGGGTAAGGAAACAGGTGAGGTGTGGGTAAGTTGAATTGAATGCTTTTGATGAAATAACTACATCCAATATTCACCAAAAATGCGACAGAAAACGTTGAGTGTGAGAGACCGTGTGGAAATGAAAACTTTACGGAGCTGAAGAAATAGAAGAAGTCATTCGAGTGTGTAGTCAAACAGAAGAGAAACAGAGGAACGGTCGATTTAAAGGTGGTTCGGGGTGATCAGAGAAGTTTGTGAATCGAAGATCATTCGTTGCTGGTAACGAGTAAATGTGGCCTTCTTCTTGAACAATCGACCCGATCTTTACGGAGCTGAAGAAGTAGAGGAAGTGATTCGACCGTATAGCCAAACAGAAGAGAAATAGAGGAACGGTTGATGTAAAGGTTGTTCGGGGTGATCGGAGAAGCTTGTGAAGAGAGGCTGCGAGGGAGATAAAACCGAGTAAGATTAAATAAAATAATCACTTATGTTAGCGAGAATAAATGAATTGTTTATGAATTGTTTCCAATTAATCACTTATGTTCTATGATTTTTCTTTCACATTTGAAGGAGGTGGAGGAAGAATCTACCGATCTAATTTATTCCGTTTGAAATAGACTGTGAAGAAGAAGAGAGTGTACAAAAATGGCAAATCATCTTATTTATAAGATCCGTGAATGGATGTACAAGCGAGTGGATGATGTTACGGGGGAAATCAGAAATGAGTATAAAGATGGCCTTACGAACTTCATGGAATTTGCAACGAATCAAGTTATCACCCGTGAGCAAGGTAAAATGAGTTGTCCTTGTTACAATTGCAAGAATGAGAAATTTATTAATGTAGAAAGGGTGTGGAAGCATCTGGTTTCGCACGGGGGAAGATATAGGTATGTTGCCTAGTAGTAGTAATAGTAATATGGGTCAGACCGTATATGATAGAAGGAATCAGGATGTTAGAAATGAA
>KE154085.1:149052-169121 GCA_000411075.1 Sisymbrium irio | reverse complement strand
ATATTAAAATTTATTTTAATAATTGATTTTAATATTTTATTATTATTCACGTTTTTTTATTAAAAAAATAAATGATATGAATTTTTTTAATATTATGGTATATCTAAAAAAAAACGTATCTTTATAATTAAATCTTAAAAGATACTAAAAGATTTTCTGAATAAATTAAGTAATAATTGAATTGACCCTTCTACCATTAATGAAATTTTAAAATATTTAATAATTTTAGTGGCATTTTATGTAATATACTACGTAACTAAAGATTAGTTTCTAAAAAATACTTATGTTTTAATAGTATAAATTATTAGTCAGATATTTACATAGTATCTCATTAATGGAAATGTTCTTAAGTACCTTTAGAAAACTCAGTTACCAAAAGAAATTTGGAGTAAGAGAATCAAAGGCTATTTTCGGCAGCAGTTAAACAAATTAAAAGGTACCTATGGTTTATGAGGTCATCTGGAGCTAGCTAGTTGTTTGCATTTATGAGATCATTTGGAGCAAATTTACCTTAAATTTATACGTGCCATAACTTTGGTCTTGCAATGGAACGATGAGACTTCCTAATTTGTTTTTATATATTAAAAATAAGCATGGCCAATTACATAGATTTTATTAAGAAAAACAATAACAGATCGTTTTCCGTTTCTTTCCCGACATTATGGACATTTTGGTCCACCTTCTTTAGTTGTCCAGTTATTGTAGCAAGGACATTCTTCTTTATGTCCATACGTTCCTGACGGTACGCATAAACATTTTTTACAACAATAGTTACAAAAGAATAAACATGGCTTCTTGTGAGATGTCGCTGAACATCGAACACCGCATGCCTTCGGACATTCTTTAATTATACAAAAACATAAAACCACATTAAAATAAATAAATAGTCCGACATAAGACTTGTTTAATCCATTTTCAATGAGAAAATAACTTTAAAAGCAATATTACCTTCTAAGGTAAGTGAACCTTCTCCTCCCATCTGAAATGTTGTGGGTGCACACATTAGTTTGTTGAGGACACATATTAAAAGCTTTAAGAACATATAAATATAATAAAGATTTATTCTTGTTTTTTTTTTTGGACAAACTATTCTTGTTTACTTAACATGAAAACCAAAAAAAAGTATTCTTGTTTATTCAAGATATATGTTTTTTATGATCTATAAAGATATACCTTATGGATTGTAGGTGCTTCAGATGGGCTTTCTAGTTCCTCAGCCTATACAAAAATAAAATAAATAAATAAGTAAACTGATCTATAAAGATATACCTTATGGATTGTAGGTGCTTCAGATGGGCTTTCTAGTTCCTCAGCCTATACAAAAATAAAATAAATAAATAAGTAAACTGATTTTAAATGAAATCATAAACCAAAAGAAGAAAAATAACTATTTTTTTACATTAAAAAGTTGTGTAGCAAACAACAAACTGAATACAGCAAGGACAGCGATGAACTTCACCATTCTTCTTTTATTTTCTTTTCCTTGTACTTTTGATTTTTTATAAAATATTTTTATGTATTTCATGGTCGATGATTATCTATTTATAACCAAAAAATTAGCACAATAGAAGGTTATTTAATGGATAATGAAATTGCTAAATACAAAGTCAACATTTATATTCATATCTTTCCTAATAGAAATAGAAATATGGTGAATTGAACAACGTACATTAATTATTTTTATACAGAGAAATTAAATATGTATTTGATGATTTTAGAAATATATTGAACAACATACATTATTTCTATACATAAATTGAAAAATATTAACTTTCCGCATGAGTCAACCATTTACTTTAGACCATCTTTAATGGTTTATTATATTTTTAATTTTAAAAATGAAGTTTTTTAAAAATAGAAAAATATTTTTCTCCAATAGTCAACTCTATTTTCTACTAAAACAAATGTTCAAGATCTTAATTATTTTTTTTATTACAAGTACTTTGAAAATATATCAAAATTTTCCATTTATTTTTGTTTTGGAGGAAAAAATAGATAAAGTTTTGATTTTATCATTTGGTATATCAACATATTATTTAATTTTATATATCATCATTATTGTTTATTAAAAAACAATATAATATTTTTAAATATAAAATTTATTGTTATATAATCTTTTAAATTATATAAATAAAATATATAATTCTGTTTGAGTATAAAATAAAAATATAAATAAATTAAAAAATTACGTTATATATAAAAAATATAACTATAAAAATAGAGCATTTTAAAAGTTACTCCCAGAATATAAAATGACATTACTGTTAGAGATGGTTTTACTTAAAAATAGAGTTTAGAAACAAAAATAGAGTGCCATTAAAAATGCTTTTAGCTAATAACGATGATATTTCACCAAGAAAAAAAATGAAAACGACACCATTCTCTATTTCTTATCACTTTTTTCATTTGATCGTTTGACGGTTTCTAATTGGATGATGTACACCCACGACTTAGAGAGTAAAAATATGGAATTACTATTGTAGTACTTAGAGCACTTCCATTCATGTATCTAAATGGGGTTCTCAAATTTAAAAATAAATGAAAAAAAAATTAAAAAGAGGAGAGAGGTGATACACTATTGTAGAAATATCTCAAATAAGATATTTTTTGAACTTGTATGGACAGATGTCTAATAATAATTGACCTACTTCTAATTTACAAATTAATTTTAATAACATAACTTAATTTATTTTAATTATTATTATTATATTATTTCTCATCCCCACATGAGTATCTAAACCAATAGAGATGCTCTTATAATTAAGTCTGTACTATTTTAAATTAGTAAATGTGGGAGTTCCATTTGACTATTCCTTAAAACTGTAGAAAGTAGCAGTTATTGATTCCATATTTTGAACATATGTTGCAAATGGTTTTCATATTGTGAAGAAGTGTCTAAGACCATCTTTATTGGGGACTCTTTAGTTTGATTTCTTAAATACAGCAAAAGTGTATATATGTGTTTATATTATTTTTTAATAGTGGATTTTCTATATTTGAAAAATTTCAGTCTAATCATTTTTTAACTAAGGATTTATTGAGTTTAGTTTCCAAAATTTAAAAAATTTCACTTAATTTTTTATTAATATTTGTATTATATTGTTTTTTAAGAATTCCTCTAGAAAATTAGCAATAATAATGTTCTAAGTCAGGCCTTTATATAACAGCAGGTAAATAGTCCAAGATTTTAAGTTCGTTGATTGGTGATTTCTAATTTTTCTTACTACTTTTTAGATTTTAGAATTACTAATGATTTGACTTGTCTGCTGAGTAAAAATGAAAAGCAATATAAGATTTCAAATTTTATTAATATCTTCAATACAAGGATGGCCAAATACATTGCTCTTTTTTTATGGACACTTTGGTCCACCTCTTTTGTTTTTCCAGTTATCGTAGCAAGGACATTCTTCTTTGTGTCCATACGTTCCAGACGGTACGCACAAACATTTCTTACAGCACATGTTGCAGTAAAATAAACATGGTTCCTTGTGAGATGTTGCCGAACATCGAAAATCACATGCCTCCGGACATTCTTCACACAAATATAGAATAGCAATGGATAAATTACAAAATCCAAAATATGATCTCGCTTAATCCATTTATCGATCGATTGTATAAACTAGAATAAATTTGAATAGTGTTACCTTCTACAGGAACTGAACCCTCTCCTCCCATCTGAAATTTTTTTGCGAGCATTCATAAGTTTGTTGATGACACAAATTGAATACGTAAAAAATTACTTACAAAAATCACTTATACGTACACTTTTATTGTGATTTTTTTTCCAACTTTTATATTTTTATATAACCTTTGAAAGTTTTTATGAACTATATTACCTTATGGGTTGCAGGTGCTTCAGATGGTCCTTTTAGTTCCTCAGCCTGTACAAATATATATTGATGAATAATGAAACTAATCTTGAATTTTTCCAAAAATTTACTTTTATGTTTAGTGAATCCATAAACGAAACGAAGAAAAACAAGAGTCTAAATGTTTACATTAGAAAATTGAGTAGCAAACAACAAACTGAATACACTAAGGACAACGATGAGCTTCACCATTTCTTTTTCTCTATGTTTTCTCTCACTTTTTATTTTACTTTAATGTTGTAATGTATTTCACGGTTGATGAATGATTATTATAGCCAAAAAAACATAGGCAAATTATAGAAGGTATACTAAATATTAATTCAGTTGCTAAAAAGAAAAACGACCATCTTTTATGATGTTGCTAAATACATATATAGAATTCAAAGCATTTATTACTATTCAAAGATATGTTTTATTCCCTAAATGAATAATGAAAGTAGGTTAATTATTCTATTTAATTTAGATTTTTTTTTCAGCAACACTGATAAGCAAATTTGAATAAATTAATGTAACAATAACACTAACATAAGTTACTTTATTACGTGTCATGATTTATATTTAGAAAGTCTAGCTCATGAATTGAAAGTATAGGGATAAACAAATCTCTTGATATCTCGAGTTTTGATTCGTACATAACGAACCGGCAACTACCATGAAATGTTCTGTAGTACGGGGTACTAAACTCCAACACCCATAAAAGTAGCAAAACAAAATATTCGTTTCAACCATACTAAATGGAAGGAAGTGGGTGTGTAAATCAAGTAACCATTAAAATTAAGTGGAGAACTGAAGAAAATAGCAAAATATATGGACTTCTATTTGACAAAATAATAACGGTAACAACACTATAGAAAGACAACTAGTTGAATTAATTAGTAGTATTTCTTTAACAAAACGATGAACATTATATATTGTAACTGCATCAACCCACGATAGCTGCTTCGATATGGATTTTTTATTTAAATAATTATGTTAAGAAAGGAAATAAAACGACAACAAGATCAATAACTAGAATAAAAACCATAATCAGTGTTGATGAAGCATTTCATCAAAGATAACCCCCAAATCCACCATTCCATTCGATTGAAGATTTTGTGGCTAAGTAGAAATTTGCGATGAAGCGCAACTAAGTCTTTGCCTAGGCTGAACAGCTTAGGAACAAGGCGATACAAAATATACACGACATAGAAGAAATTACGAACATTAGCAACAGCCGTAACGAAGAAACTGTGAATTTTATCAATTGTATCAGCAACAAAACCACGAATCTTCAAATAAGCCGAGACAAAGAAATGTCGAAGCCTAGCAATAATGGTAGCGAAGAAAAGCCGGAGCTTGGCACTGGCAGAGGAGAGTGACTCTTGGACCTTTTTCTTGGCAGAACCGAACCATTTCGAAACCCTCGTAAATAAATTTTGCCAAAACATTTACTCTCCACTTCAATGTTATAGTTGGATTTAAGTAGAGAGTTGTGAGATAAAAATTGTCATGAAAGGTTCATTTTATATGGATGTGCCATGCATGATGCATTAATCATTTTATGTGTGACCGTCAAAATCCTTTGAGTTTTTATGGTCATATTCGAGTTCTCAACTATTAATTGCCGATTAGTTCGATAAGAGACTTAAGATGACCAAGTTCGATGGTTTCTGAATTCTTTTGTGTGTATACATGACTCTTTATATGACTATAGTCATATGGTAGTAAAATGTTCATTTGTTACTACCTATGGACGGGCGGCCACATATACAAAACTTTTACTATATTTGTACGTTTATTTTTAATTTCAATTCCAAACATCCAATGTATTGTCATAATGTTGCTATTACACTTGGAAAATTGAAATCGGAAGCTTCGCACTAAGAGTACCGTGTTCTAATGTTTTTTGTTTATTACATTTCGAATAAAATGTTGAGATAACTTTTAACAACAAAAACATAGTTTCATATACCTAAAATTCACAATATCGGTGTTATAATATACAATCTAAATTTTGATCCGTACTTCGAAAGCGCAAGATATATTTTTATAAAAATTTTAGTTTATAATTTTTTGCTAATTTCTATTAATTTTTTATATTTATTTATTTTAGATAACATATTTATATATTTAAATTATTAGATATATTAAGAGTTTAATTTTACTATAAATGCATCATATATTTATTTTATCGTAATCCGTTTCCAAATAATATTTTTAGTTTGTTTTCGTTCTTTTAATATATTTCATTTTTCATAACTCTATATTTTACATATTCAAATTAATCCCACAATGACATCATTTTGTAAAAAGTATTAATCTCATCTATCATATTATCGAATAATATAAATATTGTGTAATAGAAAAATGAAGTTGACGAACTTGACCGATATATAAACAACTCAATGCAAACCCATTTGACCGAGTATACGTTAAAACATAAAACACGTCAAGCTAAGAGCATCATTATTGATAGGTTTTAAAAGAGTCTCTTATACATTTAAGTAAATGTAAAATAAAAAGAAAATATGAGAGAGAATATCATGGTTTTTTATATGGGAATTTTTGGAACCCTTTTCACATGTTTTAAGAGACTTATTGTCCATGTGTCAATTTTTCATTGATTGAATTATAATCTTGATTAAAATATTATTATTTTGGTTTTCTTAAGAGACTCATCATAATTTTACCAATAATGATGCTCTAAAAGCCTAAGACAACACCAATATCTCCTATCCTATACAAACGCTTAAAGCGTAACAAAATGATTCAGTCAGTACGTAACTTCTAAACTTTAATTATAAGCTTAATCAAACACAGACAACTGATCATAACTAATGTACAGAGCTCAGCATTAATAATCTGCAAACACTGAAGAAACCTGAAAGCATTGAGAGAAACGTTTAAATGGGCATTTCGTGCTATATAAGTGAGCAATAAACGGATATATAATTCTTAGGTTTCAAGTGCGTGAAACATATGTACAACACAAAACGTACATAATTAGGAATGTATGGCGTCATGCGTCAATCGCACAAAAAAAAAAAAAAGAAGAGTAGAGAGATCGCAGAAATGAGAAGCAGAAATAATTTATTATTCCATAGAGAGATCTGGCTTATAATCCAGATCGATTACAACTTGAGCACTAATTAATAATATCCTAAAGCACTAGCAATTGTAAGAACAGCCTGTATTATCATCACCAGGCAATATACGATCGTCAAGAAGCATCCGAATCCAAACATCTTCAATGATTATACTGCAAAAGAGCTTTCTTTTTTCAAGTGAGGTTGAAATGCTTACATGAGTGATGAATTTATAGTTGAGACTCAACTTATGAGTCATGCATAAATGATACTAGTATCGACTATTGATATTTTTTATCTTCTCGTGAGTTGGATTGTAATAACGGATCTTAATACAGTCAAATGCATAGGAAAACAAATAGTACATTAATTTGGATTGGAACGTTTTTTGTTATGTATATGCGAATTGCGCAAGGAACCAATTTGGGCTTAAGTTCAAATTCGATAACGAGCTTATTGTTATGGCCCAATATATCATTCATGTGTACTAATAACAGACGAGTCAAAAAATAGTATTTTATTGTTACTTCCCCAAAAACATGTAATGATGAACGTGAGACGACTAGTCTAGTTCCCGTGCAAGTAAATGGCCATGTTGGACCGTAGCAATAAAAGACGAATAAATTAATTGGAAACGAAACTGGATGACTTCTCTATCAGTGTGGAACTTTCTATAAGTCCAATTAGAGTTCTGAATCTTTTGGTCTCTCATGACCTCCAACCAAGATCATTAACGATTCTTGTTCTTGACGAATCAGACCATGAAAAATCATTACCATTTTACATACACCCTTTAAAAATGATGACCCTAATTGCATTTATGAATATCAGATTGAATATCTAGCTGGTGTGCTTAAAGCATAAATTATAGAAAAATGATAGCTTATGTCGCGTATTAAACACAATGAATTATAGTGTATAGTCTATGCTTGATTTAAAAATTGTGAGAATCAAGAGGGAACAAAAAGTCTACAAGTTTGACTAAAAAGAAGCAGGCACATCCGCTTTTGACGTAGAAATCGGTTTGGTTGGTAATGCTGGAGTTGACCGGCTGGCAAGTTTCACGGAAGCAAAGAAAAAGAAACAAGTCGTGTCAAGTTTGCAATTTCGTTCTCATATACAGAAGACTTGTTGTGAACAAAAAAAAAAATTGATAGAAGAGTTAGACTTGTTAAATAGCTTCCATAAGAAAACGAAGTATAGTTTCGTTCCTTCAAAGAGGGTGATAACGCGTCGCGCATTAAAGTTAACTAAGGGACATTATTACTACGGCTCTAATTGGTGACCATGTTTTAGGAACATAAATAGGGGGAATTTGTTGTTCCTCCAAATTTATACCAATTAAAGAGAAAATTTTCTCTAATTTTTTTAACATGGGTCCCACATCATTTTTTTTGTTTCTCCTATTTTAATGAATTAAAGAAGAAATATTTTTCTCATCAAATTTGATGAGGAACAAAATTTCTTACTTTTTTATTTTTTCCAATTCTTAAAATGAAAATTTGGTCAATTTATTTTCCATTTTTCCTACGTATATTTAATCTACTAATATTAGAAGTTGTTTCATTCCAGCTTTTCAAATAAAAAGAAATTTCAGAATTCTCTGATAATACCTTTGGTTACACACCTACACGTTTATTATCTTTCCATTTTTTTATAAAGAACAAAAACCTCGTTCATATAGACATCTCTATCTATCTTCCTGTTTCACACGTTTTTGGTCGTCTTTTCAATTTTCCTCGTGATGAAGGAAGGAATTTCGATTGTAAACGTCTTGAGTTTTTTTTTTATTTGGTCTGTTAACCTCATGTTTTTTTTCCTGTTTCCGGGTTCCGAAGTTGTTGATACTCAAAGGATGTTCCCAGGTTGCAAACGCGTACTTGACTTTTTCTTATAATAGTGATTCCATTTTATTTGTTTTTAAATAAATTCAGTTTATTGTCCCAATTATAAACAATTATTGAAACAATGAAGAAAATAAACTAAAATGACATCCAACCCACACATCTTTCAAAAGAGAAACACAACAAAAAAAAAAAGACCGAGCACTCGTTCAGACCAAGTCAAAGACAAGGTCAATCCCCACTAGCCAAAACCATCGTTCACGGCACAACAAGACTTTAAGCAGAGTCTTCTCAAGGAAAGTTTTGAAAATCGAGGGCAAATGACAATAACGTCCCTTGTATAACGCACTCGTTAACTCCAAAACTTAAAAGGGTAGAGAACATCTACTATGCTTCTTGAAGAAGACGACGTCAACAACACAATACCAAAAAAAAAAAAACCCCAAAAAGTCTCAAAGAAAACTCAAAAGAACAAAGATATTTAAAAATGATTTCACAATAACTTTTTCAGTTTCTGTCTGAAACTGAAAATTGAAACAAAACAAAACACAAGATAACAAACAAAAAGACGTTACCTTTTGTCCGGATTTTTCTCTAACCCTCTCATTTGATCTCATCAGTTCTCTCTGCAAATGAGTTAATTTCCCATGGCTGCCATGTTGAAGCAGCCATGGCCACGGTTTCTTCTTCCTCACTCAAACCTAATACTTCTCTCCTTAATTCTCTTTTTCCCTTATCATTCCTTTTCTCAATCCGATTCTCCTCAAAACATCGAAACCTTTTTTCCAAATGACACACTCACCACCGCTCCGTCTCCATCGCCGCTTCCTCTCCCTCAGCAGAACCCCACAACATCATCATCATCATCAGATAGACAAAAGGTCACGAGGGCTATACTCATAACGGCGGCAAGCACCTTACTTGTAGCAGCCGTGTTCTTCCTCTTCGTCCATTTGTACACACGGCGGCGACGAAGACGGAGAGACAGAGTAAACGTCGTGAACAACCTCCCGCCGGTTCCTCCGCTTGCAGAGTCGACGTTAGCTCGAGAAGGGTTTACAAGATTTGGAGGAAACGTCAAAGGTTTGATCTTGGACGAGAACGGCCTCGATGTCTTGTATTGGAGAAAGTCGCAGAGTCAGAGAGACAACAACAATAAAAACGGAAGCTTTCGTAAAGAGACCGTTCACGGCAACGACGAGGAAAAGAATGTGATTTATTCAAAGGACAAGAAGAAGTCAGAACCCGTTACAGAGATTCCTCTTCTCAGAGGAAGATCCTCAACTTCTCACAGTGTGATTCACAACGATAACTATTCTTCTCCTCCTGTAAAGTCTGATTCTTTCGAGTTCTCTAAACCGGTTCCGGCTCCTCCTCCTCCGCCAATTCCGGTTAAGAAAACTGCACCTTCGCCTACTCCTCCTCCTCCTCCCGCCGCTAAGAAAGGTCCTTCTCCACCGCCACCTCCACCGTTGAAGAAGACAGCAGGTCTGTCTTCATCAGCTTCAAAACCACCACCGGCTCCTAGAGGAGGATCTTTAGGGGAAGGTTCAAGCGGTGGAAATGGTCAGGTCAAGCTCAAGCCTCTTCATTGGGATAAAGTCAACCCTGACCCTGATCATTCCATGGTTTGGGACAAAATCGACCGTGGCTCATTCAGGTATGTAGTATAGCTATGAGTCCATTTCGATCTTTTAGGGTTTGTTTTAGTCAGAAAAACCCTAACTTTTCAGTTTGGTTTCGTCCTTAGCTTCGATGGTGATCTAATGGAGGCTCTGTTCGGCTACGTAGCCGTTGGAAAGAAATCTCCGGATCACAACGGTGATAAGAAGCCTAGCTCAACCACTACTCCGACACAGATCTTCATCCTCGACCCGAGAAAGTCTCAGAACACTGCAATCGTGCTCAAGTCCTTAGGAATGACAAGAGAGGAGCTCGTGGAGTCGTTGATGGAAGGCAACGATTTTCATCCAGACACACTAGAGAGGCTTGCGAGAATAGCTCCTACGAAAGAAGAACAATCAGCGATTCTCATGTTCGACGGGGACACCACAAAGCTAGCTGACGCGGAGTCGTTCTTGTTCCATCTTTTAAAGGCCGTACCTTGCGCCTTCACTAGGCTTAACGCGTTACTCTTCAGAGCTAATTACTATCCAGAGATCACACACCACAGAAACTCTCTCAAGACGCTAGACTCGGCTTGCACTGAGCTCAGATCACGTGGCTTGTTCGTCAAGCTTCTTGAAGCTATACTGAAGTCTGGTAACAGAATGAATGCAGGAACAGCTAGAGGAGACGCTCAAGCTTTCAACCTCACAGCATTGTTAAAACTCTCAGACGTGAAGAGTGTCGACGGGAGAACGACTCTGCTTAACTTCGTGGTGGAAGAAGTGGTTAGGTCAGAGGGAAAACGATGCTTAATTAACCGGAGGAGCTTAAGCCGATCCAGTAGCAACTCGATTTCAGAGGTTATATCCAAGGAAGAACAAGAGAAAGAGTATCTGAGACTTGGTTTACCTGTCGTTGGAGGGTTAAGCTCCGAGTTCACTAATGTTAAGAAAGCTGCATCTATAGATTACGACACGGTTGCAGCAACGTGCTTGGCTCTTACGTCTAGAGCTAAAGAAGCTAGACGTGTGTTGGCAAAATGTGGAGGAGAGAAGGGAGAAGGAGAGAGGTTTGTGAACAAGATGACTGAGTTTCTTGATTCGGTCGAGGAAGAAATGAAGTTGGCGAAAGAAGAAGAGAAGAAAGTGATGGAGCTTGTGAAGAGGACAACAGAGTATTACCAAGCAGGAGGTCCTGTAAAGGGGAAGACTCCACTTCATTTGTTTGTTATTGTTAGAGATTTTCTTGCTATGGTTGATAAAGTATGCGTAGAGATTGCAAGGAACTTGCAGAGGAGAGTATTGGGGAGTCCTCAGCAGCAGAGGTACGCGGTCAAGTTTCCGGTTTTGCCTCCAAATTTCATGTCGGATAGATCAAAAAGCGATTCTGGTGGATCAGATTCCGATATGTGAGCCTGACATTTGTTTGGTTGTATTTGTATATAATAGAATCATTTGGCATTGATTATATTTTTTTTTGCCTGAAAAAAGCTTTCGAACTGTTGATAAATATTAGTAGTCCAAAATTATAAGTACAGAGCTTTATGCAACCAATGTTCTGTTAATTCTGTATGAACATTTTGGTCGGATTTTCACCATTAGTTAAAAAGAATGATACCTGTGGAGGGAACAAAATTCAGACAATTTCTCTGTTGTAATGAGGTATTGAATTCATATTTCAATGTTCATTAGTCTTTCACTCTTTCGCTTTGCCGTGTGAAAACTGTATTTGTCGTTAAAGAACTTATTCTGCTTCTTCAGACTGGAGAGATTTTTTTTTGCATCATCAGAGAAAGAAAAAGTATAAATGTGAGAGTCGCCTCATCCTCATAATTCATAAACAGTAAAGGTCAATATTGTTATTCATTTATTTCCTGATTAGGTTTGAATTTGATTAATAGTACAAACGGAGAAGTCAAGAGTTTGAATACTTGACGAATAATTGGAAGTTGTTTGATTTCATTAATGATGCACTCGAAGTAATTTATAAATGTGAACCGTCTCATCCTCATGAACGACTTACTTTTACAGTTTGATCATTGTGAAAGCTCGATCATTCAATGGAGCCACTGAAAGCTCGATCATCCTTAAAAGAAGAAACTGCAGGACTTGAAATTCTAAATAATGGTTTCTAGAATTACTGTGTTAATCAGCAAGATTGACTTGATTTGTTTCAAGATTACTCATACTGAGACAAACAACATAATCCTCGTAGTTTATACACATACACATGAATGTAAATTATAACTATTCATCATCCCCTCGGGGGGATATTAACATTAGGCTTATTACAGACTTCTCTATATGACAAAAATATCATTGGCTCTTCAACTAGAGACTAATGGAACAACATTGGTACCCAAGATCACACTAAAATCAGACGGATATAATTATCATAACACTTTTTCTGAAGAGCCTTTTAGTAAGGTGCGTACTGGAAGAGAACCCTGCATGGGTTTTGCTTTCGGATTAAGAGACTCCCTCCGGGTTTTGGCATCAACAACTCCAGCCTGCTTAAACACGAAAGTTCATGAGACCAGAATATATTTACTGAATTTTAAAAAGTGAAAAATAACTTTGTAAACCTTTGGGTTCTTCTGCGAGCGTGTCTTCTCTACAGGTCTTGCACCAGATTTGGAAAGCTGAATACCGTGAAGAAAGCATTAGCAAGTTCACAGATATTGTTAAGAATAAAACTCATGTTTAGTTGGGTCGTGAGAGAGGTATTACCTCCTTTTGTTGTTTCTCAGCTGTCACATTGCTTTTCAACCCACGAGACGCAGAAAGATGAGCGTTAGTACTACTTCTCTTCCCTATGCCACTTACTTTTGCAGGCCTGTTTTAGGACAAGAACATCACTTTAGGACTCGAAACAGTACGATGATAAACTAAACTACTTAAGTAACTCAAGCTAGAAACCACAAGTCTCTGAGTGTATACCTGCCATTTTCCTTATGCCGTGTATCTACTGACGGAGTACTCGTCGCGTTTGCAGGATTCTAGTATATAAGTAGCTGATCAGTGGATAATCCTTCACAAATGGTGAAATGCAAAACATTACTATACACAGATATACCTGCTTTAGAGCTGTGTTTTGCTCGTCGACAGAAGTTTTGAGGTCATAACTCCTTTGAAATGATTTAAACGCACGTTTCACAATGTCTTTATCTCCCATTCGCTCCATAATCAATGATTTTCTAGTGCTTGTAAGAGCAGTAGGATCAGAGGCAGATGGACCAAAGGTCATAGACATATGCAACGACTTTGGAGCGGTTTGTTTGTTTCTCAGTAACGACGAGACATTTTCCTTCTTTACCGAAGACTGTGATGTAGACAATGAAGTGGCTTTTGAAGCTGGCTTGTACACTCTTGGAGTTGAAAACCCAGGTGAGGCTTTTGAGATAGGTGCTGCTGGTTTCTTTGTTGTCTTCATCATGTTTTTCATCTCCTTGCTTGGTGGAGTTTTCTTACTTGTTACAATCTTGTTAGTTGTCGGTTTTGTCCTCACCTGATCAGGCTGTAGACAAGTAAGCAATAGCACGCTTTAGAAAATCTAAATGAAGACACAAGAACGAAGCTCTCTGTCTTAACACATTCGAAGAATACAAGAAAGTTTACCTTGGGAGAGTTTCTCGTACGATTGATCCCCACATGTCCATCCTTTTTGATTAACTTTTGAGGTTTCTCTTCTTTCATGTCCATTGGCGTTTCATTCGTATTGCCAGTAGTACCATTTGATAGTATTTTCTCACTCACGTCCTCTCTTAACTCTGTCTCTTCTTTCTCATCCACTCGTAAAACCTCTTTTGGTTTCTCCTGCAAATGGACGACCACTTCAGATTTCTCCTCCACAAGAGCAAGTTCTTCTAATATCTCCAATTTTGGACTATCCAGACTGTCCTTCACTTCTTCTTTCACCTGATCAATCGAGCTTTGACATTCCTTGACAATAATAGTTTCTTCATTAATCTCATCTATACTCACTTCAGGAGCAATGTCAGTCACATGCTTAACTTCTTCACAAGTGAACTGGCCATTACATCCTTCATCAACCACAGACTCTGTCACCGACCCACCAATTTCGCCTTCCATACTCCCCTGATCTGTAACGATCGATCTAAAAGATGCGTTATTGTCCATTAGTTTCTCCTGATCCATGATCTCAGCTTTCCTCTCAGCGATCTTCTTGTAATGAGCTTCAAAATAAGCCTTCTTTTGAGCTACCGACCCTGGAGTAGCACACTTTCCAACTTCCTCCAAGTACTTGTTTGGAGAGAAAGCTGAGAACTTCTCCCATGAAAGCGAATCATTCTCAAACCTACCAAATGAAACCGACACTTGCAGGCTCGGTGTCGATGAAGCCACCGCCTTTACCGGTTTATCCTCCATCATGCCATAGAACCCCTTAAAACCATGGACAAAACAAGAACTCCCTCAAAATCATGACAAATAGACAGACAATTTTGTCAAGAACTTGGAAGATCTCTCAAAAACAAAGACAACTTAAGCAGAAATCTAAAAGGAAGACAAGAGACAATCATACCTTATCGTCAATATTGGCAACAATACCAACTTGCATATCCCCCATTAATGCTTAGCAGAAGAACCTTAATTCACACAAAAGCCACCAACTTTGTATCAACTATAGCCATTTTCATCTTAAGCAAAGAAGGATCTAGTTGCTATTTTCACTTTCGTGTAAAGTCTTTAACACAACATAAAAACCCCTCTTTGTGAGCAAACTCAGATTCTTGTTGGAAAAAGAGTACTTACAAATAATTCAAGAAACAAATAAAGACTTCCAAAATCTTCATCAAATGATTAAAAGTACTCAATTTTTTACTTTAAAGGAGAGAGGATCTACAAATCTTACCAGAAAAAGGTGAAGTTAACCCACAAAACAAAATTGTTGTTAGCTCCCAATGATGATCCACCTTTTTCAGATTTTAGATTTCTGCTTCGAGTGGACACACCAGACACACCAAAAAGTTGTCTAAAAGTAAAACCGATGTCTTTCAAAGCTGAAAGAAGACTTTGACGAAAACAAAAAGGAAGACCTTTCAAAGTATAAATTATTAAATAATTTTATCACTCAACTGGAAAAAGAAATCTTAAATGCAGATTTAACAAGAAAGGGAGAGAGAGAGAGATGTAAAAGCAAGAAGAAGAAGAAGAAGAAGAAGAGATGAGATTAGACTTCAGATCGGTAAAGACAAGAGTCGGTGGGACCAGTGATTGAAAAAAGAAAAAGAAGTAATGTGGAAGTGATAACTTTAAGGCGATCAAGATAGAGATCAGAGACAATAAACACTGTTTCTACTTGCGTACTAAGTACTAGTTACGAGTTTGCTTCTTTAATTATCAAATTAATTAAAAAACACTTAATTTAAAATCGGTCTAATAAATGTTTGCCTCCTCTTCTCAGGACACCTGTGAACGCATGGGGACCACATAGATTCATCCTTCTCAAAGTCATCATCGGTGAACTACAACGAAAAGTTATGCACACAAAGAAAAAAAGAGTATTTGGGCTTTCACAGCCCAGCCCATTACTAATCCCAAAACACTTGTGATGATCATTGACCAGGTTTATTAACATTGTGAGAAGACTTGGAAGGGATAACTTAACAACCATAATTGCTTCTCCATAACCAAAAACTTAGATTCCCAATCGTTATAATGTCATCACAAATAGTCTTCTTCGCCATTTCAGACATGATGTACCACATTATAAAGTTTGATTAGCAATCTCTTAGTATCATCATATCATATGATACACCTTTTGATGATAACCAATGAATTCAACATGGTCTGAACGGAAAAATATCTCAAGAGGCACTTCAAGATGAGTTTTTATTAGGGAACAACAAGATTGAAACATAATAAGAAGAGCACCGAAATGAAAAATAATTCTCCAAAAAACAATTGGCGTCCATAGCCTCTACTATATATATCTCTCTCTCCCTCCCTCTCTCTAATTCGATTTATACACCAGAAAATCAAAGAATTCATCTGAACAAATGTAGTGTAGAACCTGTAACGCAGAAGATGTAACCCTCTCACAAAAAGCTTGAATCATCAGCCAACTCAGATAAAGAAGCAAACCCAAGCAGAGACTGATCATTAGCTCTCTCAATCTTATCCTTATAAAGATCATACGGCTCCCAAAGATGATCCAACGGACAAGGTCTCTTCTCATCAAGTCTAACCCATGGTTTCCCTTTCCCACTCCAATGAAGCAAACTCACAGGACCAGGATGCAATGACCGACAGCTTCCTCGTATGTTGTCTCCTCCTAGACCATGCTGGTTCCACCTATGATCTATAGCTTCCACATTCCCTCCAAACACAAGCAAGAAAGGTGGCAAAGAACCAAGATCGTATATCCTCTTCTTCTTCTGCAACACCATCCATTTCTCAAGCTTCTCTCTGTAGTTGCCGTCTCTCCACCTAACCATGTCCATCACCATCACTCCCGTGTTGAAATAGCAAGGTGTTCGACCCGGTATTTGACCCGGTAAATCCGGGTCTGACCAGAAGTTTGAAGTGAAGTACTGCGTGAAGTTTGCGTGGCAATACTCCGGAGCTCCGATGACACGACTCCTTGTCAACTCAGTGTTCCAAAGCTTGGTGATGTCGTCGACAACGATCACGTCCGAGTCGAGGTATATGACTCGGTCAACGCTTCGGTCAAGAATGTCTCCGAGGTAGTTCCGAGCGTAGTTCAACGGGTTCTCGAGCGCTTGTCTGATCGACGACGATATCAGGTTGATCACCGTGTCTTCCCGAAAAATGTAGACTTTGAAGTTCAGCGAGGGAAAAGTCGACCGGACGAGTTGACTCAGTACACGAGGACTCGCCGAGTCGAACTCGGCAGCTATGAAATGAAAGAAAACGTTCTCTGGACACGACGCGTGGCGGAGAACTGAATGGACGGCTGCGATTGATCCGCGGAGATACTCTGAGTCGAGAGTCATAGCTATGTGTACTAGAGAAGGATCGTTGGAAGAAGACGACACGAAGTTTTCTCTGTTGACAAATGAAGATACGCACTCCTTGCCGTTTCTGTATTCTGGAGCTTCCATAAACGGACCGAGTTTGTTAAACACATTTCTTCCTCCTCCGTCTCCGTTGTTGGTATTGATCCTCCCTGGACCTACCCGTATTCCGTTTGTAAACGGTGAGAGAACAACCAAACACAAGACCGCCGCTAAAACGACGGCGTTTGACGGCATTATCAGAAAGAAAGAAAGAAGAAAATATTAAAAGCTTTTTCTTGTGTTCTTGAAACTGCTAATGATTTAGCATTGTAGCAAAAGAGAGAAGCTTCTGAGAAAGATTTACTACCAAAGAGTTTTCAAGAATGTTCTTTTGTTTTTTTGTTTTACATTTGTCTCTCCACAGAGATGGAGAGATAAGGAAAGAGGAAGAAGAAAGATTGGTTATGGTTATAAAAGAGATGTTTCGCATTACTTTCTTATTTTTTTCACTTTGGATTCTCATGATTTGGTTTCCTTATTTAGGAGATTGAAGATCACGCTCCATTACAAAAGCGCGTGAGACGGCTATAAAGGAAAGTTTACAAAGAGCAAATCCCTAAAACTTAAATTACCACCCATATTAACAAAAATTAAATAAAGAAAACTTAGATTTAAGATTTCGGTGAGTTTAATAAGAGTAGGTTTCGTTCCTCTACGGGAAGGTGTACCGTAAGATTTAAAAGAAAAACGAAAGGTAGGTTTTGGAAACTTGTCTTGACCCATTAAGACGGTGCCAGCTGGGAAGGTCGAGGGAAACAGCTGGATGATTCGCTTTTTGTGAGATTGGGAGTATTTGGACGGATGAGATTCAAGAGATGAGAAGTTGAATGAGCACAACTTGTCACGTGCTCTGCACACATATACTATTTCGCTTGTAATAATTCTTATGCCATATTGAGATACCAGAAATTGTCTCCAAATAAATGCCTTGTTCTTTGTTTTGGTTTGGTTTGCCAGTTGAAAAACTAATAAATCTCCTTATATTTTACAAAAATTTCGTACTGGCAAGCAATACTAATCTACCCCATAAAATATTTCCCACGAATGTTTTGGGGAAAAGGATAAAATAATATCCTTTTCTTTTAGCTTTACAAAATTCTTTGAATATCAGGTTTTGTACAGCGAAGCAAGGTATAAAGTTACTAAGATAATATATTTTTGTAATGAATGTTAAGGGAAAACATGTAAAACTTTCCTTTTATATTACAAAACGGTGAAAAAAAGCAGAGGACTTTTGTACAACCAAACAAGGAAACTATAGATTCTCACATTCACATATCTCAATCATTTAACAATGATTTTTAAAAGTTAATGCATCTTAACACAATTTGTAGAAACATTGCCAAAAATGGTTATCATTCTGGTTTTCTGCGTTTCATTGCTCGCATGTAATTCATTCGTAGTTAAAGGAAAAATATGTTTTAGCAAACAAAAAGAAAAAAAAAGGACATAAATCCGTATTTTCATTAGGATAATTGTTCTTTGTCGGCAAAATTTCATTTAGATATTAAATAATTTTTTTTGTTCTTTTGTTTTGTATTTTATATTGGGCTGTTGGTAGCGACTACTGAGCCAATTATAACGAATATTCCCGTTGGGTAGTGCAGCTCATGCTCGACGTAACATATAATATAAAGAAATTTTATTATATATATAATAACACCCAGTTAGTATATTCACTTTCTCTGTGATGTGATATGTGATGGGGTGCGTAGGACTTTTTATCGGGTTTGAGAAGAGAACACGATGAAGATTTCCTTTGAACATCTTTGATTTGATATGCTTTAATTTATTAATGTGTTTGGAATATTCTTGAAAAGTTAGACACTGGAACACTATATAAACTTCTAATACTTCAATTACATTCGACAGTTACTATAAGGAAGGTTAGGTTCCTACCGGCCTATGAAAAACCAAATGTCGGGTAAGAAAATAGAAGAATGAATCAACGTTTCTTATGATTGATTAGTAGTTACAAGAAATCCAAATTATATATTAAGAAAAATAATTAAAAGAGTTGAGTGCGTCATTGAGTTTACCCGTTCAATGGGTTTTGGTGTGTTTATGTGGGGAGGAATGAGAAAGGGACTTGTAGTAGAAGCAACGATAATTGAAGTTAGGTGGTAGGGACATAAAAATTCATGTGGTTTTATTGCTACCGACGAAGAGGTTGGTTCTTTTTCTTTTAATTTATGTATTTAAATGTTTAATGCGTCATTTGTAGTTGTAGATAACGAATTAAACACGGGTTCTTGATGATTTTGGCCTCACATGTCGACATTCTTTTATTCAGCCAAAGAAGATGATGATCTTTTCTCAACTGCCCTCGTCTTTGCTTCTCGTATCTTTTCTCACACATAGAGAAAGACTGATATTTGGTTGGTGTCAATAACAATGTTGTAGTGTAAAGTGACCATTGTGTATGTAGGTGTCCATCTCAAGGATCAATACAGATAATGGCAATGGTCTGTTTCTCATATCACTAGGTAGAGGATATGGCTCATAGGAATACAATATATGCGACCACTATGTGATTTAATTCACACGATCCAAAATGCTTATCACATATATATGCATTGCTGACAAAAATGCAACAAATGAAAATTAATTGGAAACTGGAATATAGATTGAAGTGACTCCAAAC
>KE154085.1:106792-122944 GCA_000411075.1 Sisymbrium irio | reverse complement strand
TCAGAACTCTAAAAGAAGGAACCCTACTTTATTATATAAGATATATCAAAATGTATTATAAAATATATTAAAATTTTGGTTATTTATATAATAATTTATAAAATATATCAAAATGTACTCTTATCAGTAATAAAATCAATAAAATAAGTCAACAGCACATCTAAATATACCATAACTACAATCAATGTTGATGAATCTTATATATTCACAATGAAAAAGAAAATGAAAAGAAACAAATCACATTTTTTAGCTAAAATATTTCCATAAATGCATTGTGTACATTATCACTTTCCATGTCTATCGTTTTCTACAAAATTTTAAAGTTACAGGGAAAGAAACCAACACATATCAAATAAAATCAAACATCAACCATGAAAGTCCCTAGACATTAGCAGTTGATATTCCAGCTATCACATCGTTTGATTAGTCTAAAATTTTCAGAAACTCACATCAAACCAAAAGAACATACTTCAAGAAATCATACAGAAAAATAATATTTGTATATTTAAAGTTGTTAGAATGAACGAAATTATCTAAAGAAACATCAGAAAACTGCACTGCCCAAATTATGACCTTCAAATCATTTGTTAAGTCTAAATATTTTCTAAATCTCATATCAAAATAGTGGTGATTTTCTATCAAAAGAGTATGTTTTTAAAGAAATTCTGCAAGTTCTTACAATTTTTCCTCACTTACCTCCTTTAGGGGGTTTGAAAAACATGAAAAATATCAGATTCAATACAAGATAAATAAATATAAGTCATTGTATTCCAAAAAAATATAACATTTCTAGAAAATATAATAAATTTTCTCTTTAAATCATTAAAATATTTGGTTACTTCTTCTTTCTCTTTATCTATATATAAATGTTAGAGTTAAACACAACTTACTTAAGTAATTACATATTATAAAAAAATATCAAAACTTTGGTTACTTTACATACTATTTTATATGCGTTAGAAAAAAATTGACCTTTTGAAAGATTATGTCATGAAATAATTAAACAACATATTTAAAGATACTGCAACCACAATCAATCTTACTAAAATAAGAGCTGTTGAGAAACAATCTCCACAAAAAATTTCTAACATTGTTATTTTAGATAATTTATAACGTTGTTTTTGCAGAAAAAATGTAAATTTTTGCTTAAAAAAATCTCATTGTGAGTAATAATGAGTTCATGAATCTCCCTTTTCTCATATATCTTTTGAATTTAAAATAGTGTATCAAGGATTTTCCCCCATATTTTTGATATCTTTGACAATTTTCCTTACATTCTCTTTAATTTAAAGAATTTTCAGTACATCTCTTTTTTGTTTTCACACTTTAAACAATTCTCGTACAGGCCTCTACATGCCCAATTGAAGACAAACCTTAGTCTCACCCTTACTGAACCAATGAAGCGATCCATCAAAATATAGGAGCTAATTGAGTAGGAAGAATCATATAGGGGAAAGGCAGGGACAACGTACCTCCAAGCATTGTGGTGAAATCAAAAACTTCACGTCTAGTAGTGTTTTTGCTTTTTTAGGCCTAACTGAGCAGAATTGTATAACCAAACTGGCCTTGTAAGTGCCGTTGGTTCTGTCTTTACCAAATCCAGGAGAAGGTGATGGGATTTGTCTGATCTATCGAAAGCGACTAGTTGATAGTTGCATGGAGGGATAGTTCGATGCCAACGGGTGGTGAGACTGAGATTGGCCACAATACTCGGATCATAGCGATCGTAGAGGCATATTAGACTGTCAAAGCTACTATTGCAAACCTTGTAAAACTTGTTTCCCAAGTAGTAGGGATCTTGACTGAAACTGATGACCCTACCACCAACGTTCTCAGAGCTTCAATGTCTATCATAACAAAACAGTAGCCTATCAACTGCAGTCCGGTTACGGCTCAATCTAATTCGTTTAAATTGGACTGGATTTTATAATATTTTGTTGTGTTAGATTACACATGTTTTATTTTTGATCAGCATTTTGTAGATTTTACAGAAGACTAACATTTAGAGCCATTGATTAAATTCTCTCGTGATGGAACTGGAACCGATTCGTTAAACGTTTGAACATTATGGAAATTTGGATACTGTAGTTTCGTTGGTTAAGCCAAAAGATAAAGAAATTATCTTGGGAGTTCAAACTAACACTATTTGATATATTTTACTTTGAGATTTAGTGTGTTTTGGAACGTTCCATGCATAATTTACGAGCAGAAACATTTATATGCCATGGTCTAGCTAGTATACCTGGATTTTGCTACGAGTTTAACTCGTCATGGTAGTAACATGTGTATTGTGGTGGCTGAACAAATGATGTTTTGCGTGCTATCATAAAAAAACAAAAACGTAAGATCAGATAAACAGCAAAAACAAAAGCATGGAGGGCTGAAAGAAGAATGTTGCTGGATTTGTTGTAAACAAGAATAACAAACATGAAAGCGAATAAAAGATGAATGTATAATAAAACCAAAAAAAACGATGGATCTATAATTGTAATGGAAGGCACATTCTTTTTCTTCTTTTATCTTATACGTTAATCATTAGTTATAATCCTTTTTTTTGCCAAAAAATAAGTTATAATCTTATACATTTATAGAAAAAGAAAATGGAGGAGAGAACAAATGAACATGATTCCAGCGATTTTAAGCAATGTGCATAGCAACTTCTCCCACTATCTTAATTCCTAATAACCTCTACCTAATCTCCACGTTCCTCATTTCCTCATTTGGCAATTGTTGTTCCTTTTTAATTAGGACTCATTATAGACTTGATCAACGAAAACGATGGCTTTTTTATTTTTATTTTCCTAACAGTCTAAATATGAGTCACTACAGAATCAATCAATATACGATTGGAAATAAACCCGGCAATTATTAGTTGACGAACCATGTTTGCTATGCATAAGTCCAGTTGAGCGGCTTTATACATAATTTCATCGCACTTTCTTAAATTTTTATTAGATGTATATATTACATAAAACAATCCATAACAAACACAATAATAATCTCAGAAAACATACTCTGAGCAAATTAAATACTGGAAGTCGGTTATAAACGACAAACTAAACAAAACAATAATAATATCTCAAAAACCAAAAAAGATATAAAAAGTAATTTACTCTTATAACCCGGGCAGAATTGTATGTTCGTTCTTCTCAAACTCGTCGATTGAATGAACCAACCTTTGAGGTCGGCAACGCGAGATGGATGAAGAGCAATCGCCATCAGCGTCACATTCCTCAAGTCCTACATAGTTGTATATAGACGAACTTGCAAGAAGCTGAACTTAATTAATTATCTTGATAAGAGACATAATTGTAATATATATGACAAACTTGTAAGAAGCTGATTAGTTACTTAACTAAGGGACATGACAAAACTAATAAAGTAGATATTGTTACGTTACACAATAAATTAACTAACAATCTGAATAATATATAGATTACTAGTTTAAATTTAAAATTAGTGATGAGTTTGCGTTGTCGAACATACACACACGTTTTTGTCTTCACCACATTTTGTTTAACTAATCAAGCCAGGCAAAAAATTATTAATTTCTACAGAAGAAATTTTAAAATAGTTTATATGAATGTGATCGATCTTAACAATTATCTTAAAACATATAATTAGATATGCTATATTTAATTCTGATGACAACATTCAACGTTCTGATGTTACTGCTAGTGAAACTCATAAACAATACTTTTGTGTCATTTTATTTAATTTTCAACTCATAAACCATACTTTTGTGTCATTTTTTTCTTTAATTTTCAACTCATCAACCATATTTATCTACACCGACCAATTGGTTAGCTACACACATTAGTATCCTTGATTATTTAATCTCAATCATGCTTTGTACCACCAGGGCTGGTCCTCCCCCTCCGGCGAATCTTGAGAAACAATTAATATTATTTCCCGTAAAGAAAAAAAAAAACTAAAAGACCACGCAACACAACTGTCAGAGAATCATAAGCCTCTTTTTTCAAACCAAAAGCATTAAAATATACAGTATATAATAAGTAAAAACGACGAGAATGGTCCACCTCATTGTAGCATCTTTGGATGGACACAAGTCGCAAAACTAGTGGCATCTTTCTCGCCTTCATTATTAAACAAACAACAAATCATTAATCCATTAGAAAATGACGTAATCTCTTTAATCAATTAAATTAATTAACCCAAAAGGTGAGGAGAATGATTAGTACTAATCGGTGGCTTTAGAAATATTATTGAGAACGACGACGACGACGCCTAACGCGACTCATCACAAACGCGTCTTCGTTGTTTCTTTCCTTTCTGTATCACAAAACGATTATATTCCTTTTATTAAAGATAAAACCGAATTATTTCAGAAAAAAGAAAGAAAATTTAAAATTCATAACATTCCCTTCTTTATTTTTTCCTTACAAAAGAAGTAGAGGAACATAAGTACTTTTGTCGGCCGGCGCAAAAACCAGATCCCTCTTCTCCCTAAGTAAAACCTTCTCCAGATCAGTTTATCAAAGCACCCTGTTCTGTTCTCACCCAGAAGAAAAAGTTTCGATTTTTATAAACATTCAGTGGAGAAAGAAAGAAGAAGACGATGGAGTATGAGAATGGGAAGAAGAGGAAAGTTCGGAACAGACAGCAACAACAACCAAAAGCACAGTTGTTGTCTCTAAGGTATCTAACGATATGTCTTTGTTGTTTCTTCGTCTTGCTCTTCTTCTTATCCTCCGACCGAATCTCCACACTCTCTGTCCGTTCCGATTCTCTGAGACCGTCTCTTCGTGTTCCTGCTCTCTCCGTCTTATCTTCAATGGATTCTATTCACCGTTCGTTTCACGGTAGATTCCCTCCGTTGAGAGTTGAAGACAGAGTCCAGTTCCCCGACCATCTTCTGCTAATTCTCTCGACCAGAATCGGTAAAGGTGTGAAAGACTTGGTTTGTGTTTACCATGGAGGAAGAAAGGGAGAGACTTCGGTGTTGCCATCGATCTCTACTGATGAATTCGATGAGTTTAGATCGATTGTTCGGTGCCCTAACGCTCCTTTGAACCACTCTTCATCAGTTGATCTGCAATTCAATGGAGATTTGGTGAAGAAGCAGAAGAAGAGCCTTGGTGATGACAAGGTTCATGATTGGGCAAAGGTTGGTTACGAGGCGGTGATTGATGGCGACACGGTGGTTGTGTTTGTCAAAGGTTTGACTCGAAGACCCCACAAGGAATCAGATCCTTCTTACTACAAATGCCAGTTTGAGATTGGGACTTCGGAGGAGAAAGGTGTTGAAGTATTGGTCACTCAAGCTCTTGCTGCAGCACAAGAAGTTGTGAGGTGTGTTTTGCCTGAGAGCTTGAAGCTAAATCCAGAGATGTTTAGAGTTAGCGTGATCCACATCGATCCTAGAGGAAGATCTACGCCTGCTTTACCTTCCGTTGCGAGAGTTTACGGTTCAGATTCGACTGAGAAGGAGAAGAAGAAGAAGAAGAGTGGTGGGGTGAAGCATGAGCTTTGTGTTTGCACAATGCTATGGAACCAAGCTCCGTTCTTACGTGAATGGATTATGTATCACTCGTGGCTCGGTGTCGAACGTTGGTTTATATACGACAACAATAGCAATGACGATATACAAGAGGAGATTGGATTGCTCAATGCAGAGAATTACAATGTGAGTAGACATGTTTGGCCATGGATCAAGACTCAAGAAGCTGGTTTCTCGCATTGTGCTGTTAGAGCCAAAGGTGAATGCAACTGGGTTGGATTCTTCGATGTGGACGAGTTCTACTACTTCCCTACACATCGCTCTCAAGGCTTACCTAGCAAAAACGCTTTAAGCTCCCTTGTTTCGAACTACACGTCGTGGGGTTTGGTTGGAGAGATCAGAACGGAATGTCATAGTTACGGTCCGTCCGGTCTAACCTCAGTTCCATCACAAGGTGTGACGGTAGGTTACACTTGTAGACAAGCGAACCCGGAGAGACATAAGTCTATCATCAGACCTGAACTGCTAACGAGCTCGTTGCTCAACGAAGTTCATCATTTTCAGATGAGAGAAGGAATAGGGCATATGAGTTTGGTGGAGAGTGTTGCGGTTGTGAACCATTACAAGTACCAAGTTTGGGACACGTTTAAAGCAAAGTTTCAGAGAAGAGTGGCTACTTATGTTGTGGACTGGCAAGAGAATCAGAACCAAGGGTCTAAAGATCGAGCTCCAGGGCTTGGTACAGAGGCTATTGAGCCGGTGGATTGGAAAAAACGGTTCTGTGAAGTGTGGGATACGGGTTTGAAGGATTTGGTTTTATCTAATTTTGCTGATCAAGTAACCGGTTATCTGCCGTGGCAGAGGCAACAACAACAACTACTATAACAAGAATGACTCTCTTTTTTTTTGGTTACATGATTTGTGAGATTAATTTTCAGGTGTACATTTGACGAGTATACATTAATATTTCCTTCTTTTTTTATTTAATTGGGGGTTTTATTAGGGGGGAGAATTGAAATGGTTTCTAATCTTTTTTTTGTTTCTTAGAGTTTACCACATTTGTAAATTTCGGTGGCACTGCGAATTCCAGTTTTCTTTTTGGTTCTTAAATGAACTAATATTTATTTACTTTACTATCATACTATGCCTTGTCTGTCTTTGTTTGGTCCATTTTTGTCGGTAAGAAAGTTGTGGGTAAGATTGTAAAGATATATAAAACTTGAAGGAATCTTAAGACCAAACATGTTAATCATTGTCGTTATGGCAGTGGTGGTAACGGATATATATCAATTTGATGATTAACAATCATAAAAGTAAAACAGTGACTACTAAAAGTGGTTCCATTATCTATTTCTCACCATACTACTATCATCATCGGCTATCGTTTATTCTTCTCTTTACCGTTACACACTTGCAAAGTTGCAACGTGAAAGAAAAACAAACGAACCTTTACCTGTTTTGGGCTGACATGTTAGTAGATGGTATTAAAGCGGTAAAGCCCATGGGCCAAAACTTAAGTTCATTAGACACTTAAGTTCCAGTGTTTGTCTGTTTTTAATAATTTTGTCATTTCTTTATTATTACAAGTTTTAAGACTCTTTTAAATCATGAGTCAGCCTATTTAATAAAAATGAATCCAGTTTCAGTCATATTAATACGTTTGTTTGTTAGTCTGTCATACCATAAATTTACATGGCTGATTTTAGGCAAAAACTATCATCAATTATCATCAATACAAGAAAAGAGTTATAAATTCTTCATTTGTACTTTTTTGACCACTCCAAAAAAAGAATAATTTAATCGTTGCTGTAGTTTGCACTTTACCTTTCCTTTTCGTATCGCAGCATTGAGATCAAAACTGACTTGAATCTTCTTTTCTCTCAGACTCCTCTTCACAGACTTTACCTCTTTCCACGGCGTCGTTTAGTTTAAATGGATTCTTTACCCAAACAAAACAAACCAGCAAAGTAACGACCAAACAAAAAAATAAATATATTATTATTAAATTAGTCAAAAAGACAGAAGAAGAAAAAAAAAAAGTTGTCTCCTTTTTTCATCAGTATCACAAAACAGTCAATGACCGTTCTTTTTTCCGCCATAGAAGCTCTCTGCTAAACACCTTCTCTTTTCAGGAAAGAAAACCCTAAAAGAGTAAAGGAGATAACAGATCCACCTTTCTCGATACCATGAAGACTCTCTTATGGCTTCTCTTCATAAGTTCCTTCCTCTGTTCTTCATCTTCAGCAGAAGACGACGTTCTTTGTCTCCAAGGGTTAAAGAACTCACTCACCGACCCTTCATCACGTCTCACCTCATGGTCTTTCCCAAACTCATCAGCTTCATCGATTTGTAAACTCACTGGTGTTTCTTGCTGGAACGAGAAAGAGAACCGCATCATCTCTCTTCAGCTACAGTCGATGCAGCTCGCTGGTCAGATTCCTGAGTCTTTAAAGCTCTGTCGGAGTTTACAGTCGTTGGATCTCTCAGGTAACGATCTTTCCGGTACGATTCCTTCGCAAATCTGCTCGTGGCTTCCTTACCTCGTCACTTTAGATCTGTCTAATAACAGACTCTCCGGTTCCATCCCGACACAGATCGTTGAGTGTAAGTTCTTGAACGCTCTTGTCCTTACCGGGAACAAACTTTCCGGTTCGATTCCTTCTCAGTTAAGTCGGTTAGATCGGTTAAGAAGACTTTCTCTTGCCGAAAACGATCTCTCTGGTACGATTCCTTCTGAGCTGTCTCGGTTCGAGGAGGATGATTTTGTCGGAAATAACGGACTTTGCGGGAAACCCTTGTCGGGATGTGGCGCGTTGAATGGGAAGAACTTAACGATTATTATAGTTGCTGGAGTTTTGGGAGCTGTTGGTTCTTTGTGTGTTGGTTTAGCTGTTTTCTGGTGGTTCTTTATTAGAGAAGGTAGTAGGAAGAAGAAAGGTTACGGAGCTGGAAAGTCTAAGGATGATAGTGATTGGATTGGTTTGTTGAGGTCTCACAAGCTTGTTCAAGTGACTTTGTTTCAGAAACCTATTGTGAAGATCAAGTTGAGTGATCTTATGGCTGCTACAAATGATTTTAGTTCAGGGAACATTGATGTTTCTTCAAGAACTGGTGTCTCGTATAAAGCGGATTTACCAGATGGGTCTGCGCTTGCTGTTAAGAGGCTTAGTGCTTGTGGGTTTGGTGAGAAACAGTTTAAGTCGGAGATGAATAAGTTAGGTGAGCTTAGACATCCCAACTTGGTTCCTCTTTTAGGGTATTGTGTTGTGGAAGATGAGAGGTTGTTGGTGTATAAGCATATGCCTAATGGTACATTGTTCTCTCAGCTGCATAACGGTGGATTGTGTGATGCTGTTTTGGATTGGCCAACTCGGCTTATGATTGGTGTGGGAGCTGCTAGAGGTTTAGCTTGGTTGCATCATGGATGTCAACCGCCGTATTTGCATCAGTTTATTAGCTCCAATGTTATACTTCTTGATGATGATTTTGATGCTCGCATTACGGATTACGGTTTGGCGAAGCTAGTTGGGTCTCGTGACTCGAATGATAGCTCGTTCAATAATGGAGATTTGGGGGAGTTAGGTTACGTGGCGCCTGAGTATTCAAGCACCATGGTTGCGTCTTTGAAAGGAGATGTGTATGGGTTTGGGATTGTTCTTCTTGAGTTGGTCACAGGACAAAAGCCTTTGTCTGTTATTAACGGTGTGGAAGGGTTTAAAGGGAGTTTAGTAGACTGGGTGAGTCAGTATTTGGGTACTGGTAGAAGCAAAGACGCTATTGATAGAAGCATAAGCGGTAAAGGACACGACGAGGAGATATTGCAGTTCTTGAAAATTGCTTGTACTTGTGTTGTGTCTAGGCCTAAGGAAAGGCCAACAATGATTCAGGTGTATGAATCTTTGAAGAACATGGCGGATAAACACGGTGTTTCTGAGCATTATGATGAGTTTCCACTGGTTTTCAATAAACAAGAAGCTTGAGTAACTTATTTACCAGAAGATAGTGTTTTTATTTTGGCAGCGTAAGCGCTAAAAAGGTATGAGGAATCTACTCTGTATCAAAAGCCCTTTTACTTTATATCTCATTCTTTGTTACTTCTCCCACTCTTGTTACTTTTTAACTGTATCAGTGTTCTTGTTTGTCTTCTGTCCTGCTGCTGTATAATTCTGTACATTCGTTGGGTCATAAATGTACTCTTTTGAATGTATGAAATGAGAAGATTTCTTCTGCCTTGTTTCATCATTTTATGTAGAAAGCTAACAAGTTATTGGCATTTGGTCTTTGGAATTAATAATTGAAGCTCTGTTTCCAGCTGTTAGTTTATTCATTGAAAAGTTACGCATTTGATGGTCAAAAGGGTCAAAGCATAGTTAGCTGTGTTGGGATCATATCTTTTGGATGAGATGTGGGGTTTGGTCTTAGAAGAAGACAAGAGAGTTTGAAAGAAACGTTATGTTGGAGGCAGATCTAGAAATGTCAGCGTCTTCGCTGAGCATAGACACATGAACTTCGACCCCACTTACTAATAATAACATCGTCTTGTCACCATTTCCTATTGATAATCTGTTGGTCTCTTTTCTTTGTTTTCATCTGGCAGTTCAAACTTAAATTGACTTCTTCAGTTGATTTTCTTACCACCATGCTATCTTTTCTTAATAGACCGTTTACTGCTTGTTGTCAAGTGGATTTCGCCAAGAGTCTGTTGCATGTTTGTTTGAAACTCAATGGAGCGGAAATATAGTTGGATAATATAGTTGGATTCTTATAGAATGCTCGGGGAATCATGGGAAACAAGAGTCTCCTCTTTTTGTTTTTTTTTTTAATTGATGATAAAAGCAAAGGTACAGAAACAAATAAACATCTTACAAGGAGTGAACTTAAAGAAGCAAATAAGCTTTAGAACAGGAATGAGGAAACTAAAGAGAGAAAACACCGTACCTCCAATTATGAACAACTTTTTTTTTCTTTTTTTTTGTTAGCAACAGTTTGTGTGCAGTTTCTTAACTTCTCTGTGGTAGCACTTGGCAGATCATGTAACAGTAGAGTCACCTTCTGAGCTGGCTTCACCTTCTTCGAAAGACCTGAAAAAATTGGCAAGTTTCTGAGAAATGGTTTGTTGTGTCTCGTTTAATCCACGCTCTTCGCCACTTAAATCATCATCCCCCTCGTAAACCAGATGGATCCCATGCAACTTTAGCTCAGCGTCTTGTTTAATTGGAAGTTCTCGTTTAATCACTTGTATGGTGTACCCGTCTTTCAACATTGTAACCATTGGGTGATGATGTGAGTATCGACAGATGTGGAGTTGATCATTACTTGATCGTGGCACTCCAGAGAGCTGCAATGTGTGGTTGTATATAGGTCGATCAAGTTTCAGAATTTGGGCATCAACCCCCACCACATTAGGCAGGTCTTCATCATTGCTTTCTTGGTTAACAGCCACAACAACAGCAATGATCACGCCTCTGAGTTCTCTATTCCGTTGAGTTGAGAACGTGACAGGGCCTTGTGAGAACCAGTCTGGGATTCTGTTTCCAGGCACGCTCAGATTCCGCAGCACTTTCAAAGATACCTGTAATGAGAAGAAGTTCACAAGATTTCAGTAAGTTGCAACAGACCCTGAGTTTTATATATTATGTGGAGTTTAAGGCAATCACCTTAGACAGTCTTTTCTTGATTTCCCTGGAGCACTTGGAGTTACATCCGCTCATGTATAACCATTTCAAAGCCATCAACTTCTCTAGGCCTGGAATATCATCCACTTTGTCACAGTTCGTGAGATTGAGGGTTTGCAAGATTGTCAGCTCTGAAAGGTTGGATATACTCTCTAACGAGAAGCAGTTTGCCAGGTCTAGCTTCTCCAGATTACATGGAAGAGGGGGGAGACGCGTGAGCTCTTGACAGTCATACAAAAAAAGTTCTTTGAGATTTGATAACTCCTTGAGACTAGACGGAAGACTATGAAACTTATTATTCCCCAGGTTCAGTATCTTCACAGAAGAAAGCTTCCCAAAAACATCTGGGATCTTACCTGATATTCCCCAACTGCGAGCATCCAGTTCCTCAAGCGACAAGAGGTTCGAGAAAGAGTCTGGTACTACAAAAATAGGTTCTTCGCCTGTACCTGGAGCATTAATCTTAGAACTTCTGAAAAGAGGTTTCTTCAGCATTTTCAATGTCCTTAGCTTTGAGAGGTTTCCAAAGCTTTCTGGCAACTCCACTACCAAAGTTTCTTCCATGTACAGATGGTAAAGAGATTTCAAGTCTCCAAATGAGTTAGGAAGCTTCTTGAGGTTTTTACACTTGTTCATTTGGAGTAACTCTAGGCTCTCCAGCTTACCAAATTCTTCCGGCAGCTTTTCAATGTTAGAGCCTGAAAGGTATAAGCTCTTGAGTGTGTCCATATCTCTAATCGAATCAGGTAGAAATTTCAAGGATATGCAGTTCCTCAATTCAAGTTTCTGAATGAAGTGCAAGTGACTTATCTCTTCTGGTAGAGTCTCAATTGGAGTGCCATCCAACTGAAGTTGGAAAAGAGAATTTAACCCACCAACTGAACTCGGAACCTGCTTCAGCCTGCATCCTCCTGCTGAAAGTTCAGTCAAATTTTTCAGTGAGCCAGGGTTTAAAGGTAGCTCCTCCACGGCACTACCATTGATGATTAACACTTGTAATGATGTGAGATCATTAATAGTGTCAGGAATCTTTGTAAGGGATGTGCAGTGCATCAAATGCAGCTTCTGGAGATTTTTTAGATGTCCAATAGAACTCGAAATATCTTGCAATGCAGTACCACCAAGATCTAGCTCCTCCAGTGAAGTCAAAGTTTCCATATCAGAAGGCAGCTCTTGAAAATATCTGCAGCCGTATAAACTAAGCTTTTCAAGTTTTTGAAGGTGATAGGTAGATTCCGGTAGGTTCTTTATTGCAGTTCCATCAAGAAGAAGCTCTTTCAAGCAGGTCATGGAACCCATGTTTTCTGGTAACACGGTTAGCTTTGAACAGCCGAAGAGGAAAAGTTTTTCAAGATTCTTTAGTCCAGAAACATCCACAAGAAACTCAGCAAGATTTGAACAGTAGCTGAAGTCCAGTTGAATCAATTTACTCAGATTACCAACTGATCTAGGAACCTTCACCAGAAGCTTACATCCTTCCAAAACAAGCTTCTCTAGGGCTTTATGGTTTGATAAATCAGGAATGGCTTCTAAGCTGTGGCAACCACGCAAATTTACAACCTTCAAGTTCTCATCCACCTGCAAAGTAAATTTTTTTTTTTAGCAGTGAGATTCAACTAAAAACTAATAATTTCACATGATTAAGCTTACCTTTTTGCTACGCAAACTCTGGAATCGTCTTATTCCACTCTCTGAAAGGTCAAGAACAGCAAGTTCTCGAGCAAGGAAATTCGATGGAACATCTTTTAATGGACAATCTCTCCACTGTATCCACTTGAGTTCCGATGGAAGAAGTTTAAGATCTCCTTCTAGTTCCACATGATTAATCTGAAGAAGTCTCAACTTTGCCATTGGTACAAAAGGCTCTATGGGAATGGTAATTTCACAACTTGTTGTCTTTTCTTCAGCTGGAAAATTCACAAACTTATTCTTCAGGTAATTAAACGCAGAGCTGATACCTGGATTGCTTTGTAGATTGCTCGATGCAATTTCAACTGCACTCGCGTGCGTCACAAACTTCTTTTTGAAGTCTAATACGATTCCTCGGACAGATGTTGTTCCCTGTCATCCCATTACAAGCAAAAAGAAAACAATCATGAGAATATAAATTAAATACAAATGATGATATTACTGCTATAGATAGAAAAATACCTTCGTATTGTTCAACACGGTCATGATTTCACCACGATCCCAGAGTCTACTTCGCATTCCAGGATCATCACGGCTCTCTTTAAGCACCATCTGCCTTCCCATGTCTCTAATCTGATCATGCATCCAAAGAGTATTGTCTTTTTCCGACAAGATTTTAACAAGAGACTTCTGTCTGAGGACACCGAGAGCAGCCTCAGCGTTAAACCCACAACCTTTTAGTACGTCGATGACTTCCTCTTTCGTTATCTCCATTTTGAGAAAGAGACACGCAATGTCGAGGAAGACTTTCTTCTCTTCATCATCTAAGGATTCAAAACTCAACTTAAGAACATCCTGAAGATTCCCTGGTTGAGTATTTTTCAGCTTCTCTAGTTGAACTTGCCACTCTTTTTCCTTCTTGTCATACAAAATAGAACCAAACACTTCAACAGCCAGTGGCAACTTTCCCGTTAGCCGGACAATCTGTTTGGACAACTCTAACAGGCTCTCTGTTGGTTTTTCTTTTCGTAATGAATGAAAACTGAACAGCTTCAGTGCCTGCATCTCAGTCAAGCAGTTAACCTCATACTTTTTGTTCACAGAGAGCCTATTCAGAACCTCTACATCTCTGGTAGTGATGATGATAAGACTCCCTTCACCATACCAGCTTCTTTCACCAACCAACGCATCAAACTGGTCTACGTTGTCAACATCATCTAAAACCGCAAGAATCTTCCTCTCATGTACTTGCCCTCTGATCTTTTCCCTGCCTTTATCTACATCTTCTATTTGAATAGGCACCGAACCGAACAGTTTATTGATGAGAGTCTTTTGTAGATTGACTAAACCATCTTCCCCTGATGATGCTTCTCTAACGTTTGAGATGAAAACTCGATGTTTCTCGAAGTTTTCGACGACTTTGTTATAGAAGCGCTTTGCAAGCGTCGTCTTCCCAATACCTCCCATACCGTAAAGTCCTAGGATTTGGACGTCAGAACTAGATTTAAAGTCGACCAGCTTCATCAAAACATTGACACGTGATTCCAGCCCAACCGTGTATTCTCCAACTTTCTCTGGTGTATTGCTCACTTCAGCTAAAACCTTTTTCACCACAAGCTCTATTATGTCATCCTCAACCAAATCTTTTCTGCCAAATTCCAAAATAGAAAACAGTCAAGAAACCTAACTTAAGTCCATCTTCTATGTCTACATGATCATAAGTTGCGGAGGTTGTAGGGCAAAGAAAACTAGAGATGGAGATATGGAGTCGTACCCGTAAACATATCCAGAGAGATTTCCAACTAATGTCATAGCTCCTCTCCATCTTTGTATCTCTTCCTCGCTAAATCTTTTGGCGAGTGCTTCAAAGTCCTTCTCGAAATGTTCGATTTGTCTGCGTACATGGGAAGGATCAACCTTATAAAAGATTGGTAAAATGGGACGATGAAGAGATGATCTCAGCTCACAGAGCTTAGCTAATTCATCTAAGCACCAGCGAGATTCAGCGTAGTGATCGGACAAGACGACGACTGAGGCAGCTGAATCCTCCATGGCTGCGTCAAAGCTTGGATTGAGCTCATCTCCTCGCTCTAGACCTTCGTTGTCACGGAAGACACGGAATCTCTCATTGAGCGCTCTATAGAGACGCTCTCCGAAGTCAGTGCGCGTGTCTTTGCCTCGGAAACTGAAGAAGACGTCATACTTGAGCCTATGCGGCTTCGAAAGAAAGGCACCCTCCATCTCCGATCTTCCTCCTTCTATGTCAACTGTGAAAGAAGAGAAGGTATGAAAAGTCTTCGTGAATAAACGCCATTATCTGCTTTCTTCCTCATGTAGGACATGATCCTCGCATTGACTTAGCTTTCAGTAGGGGACAACTCTGAAAGCCCATGATAATATTTTAAATGTCAATTATGTATATATTTTGGTAATTTTAAACTATATTCTACTTTGTTATTAGTTTAAATAAATGCCACTTTCTATTTCCTGCTCATGCAAAACAAAATCATCTCAACTTTCAATACCTGACAATTCTGAACGTCACACACTTCCATTAATTGGAAAAATAACGAAAAAATAAATATTTAAAAGAAAATTGTTGTCATTTCTTTCAGATACCATTTGAAATGTATACAAGTATATATAATTATATGTATAAAGCTAACAAGTTGTCGTTCTCCTACTTTGTCATTTGGTATAATTCCTTAGGTTATGGCTCTAGGCATTAGAGTTGAATCACTAAAGTTTTTTTTTAATAAAAAATGTGTATGCATCTGCCGATCACAAAGGAGCATCATAGCAAAGTTTTGTTGTGTTTGTGTTTACGGAGGTTGGGCTATACAAACGTAACCTTGTGTGGAGATATCTCCATGCTTTTTATGGACTTCTACAACAATTCACAAAGTAGAGTTAATATTACACACAAGAGTGGAAACATAAGTTAACTGCAATCTATACAATAATAAGGGAATTATTTTTCTCCATAACTTGACATGTGACATTTAAAATGTTCTCTCCACTTAGGTTCCTTATGAATTTTATCTATTTTTTAATTAAGCCCATGTTGACAAATTCTGATCTCAAAATCTATCACCCACCAAACCCAATTTCTAACTAACACTTATCATTATAAATTTTTATTTATCTACTTTTTCTATTCGAAATAAAAAATTTGTTTAAAAGAATATTTCAATTGGTTTTTATGTTTATGTTATCAAATGATATCTAAATAAGACTGGTATTATAATCAAATCCAAAATTTAGATATATTAAAAAATTTAAATGGGAAAAATAGAAACATCAAATTTTTTTTATTAACATATCTTAATTGTAACTAAATTATTTCTTAATATTTTTAATATATATATATATTAAACGAAAGAGGCA
>KE154085.1:44955-64378 GCA_000411075.1 Sisymbrium irio | reverse complement strand
AAAAAAAAAAAAAAAAAGAGATTTATTCTAGTTTTTCCTTTTAGTTTTCATCGTAGCTCGGCATCGTTTCTTTAACATGCAGACCTAATTGCTTTGTATTTATTTTCCTCCAATCAATCAATAAACTCTTCTTATTGATCTTTTATCCTAACAAACTCTAATCTCATAAATACCGACCTTTATGAGTTTCTGATTCAATAATTTTCAACTAAGCGTTTTCTTCATTTCTTGTGAAAGTATATTTGCTTAAATCCTCTCCACGTAAGCCAAAGAGAAGAACACGAGGGTTGTCTCAAGATCTGCTCTGGCACTATGAATCCATCCTTACTGATATGCTTCATTCTCTATATAATATTATCATCAGTAGGTATTATTGGATTAATTCTGCCACGTTTTCGGTGGAGAAGAGCCATCATCCAACCGAGTGAGATTAACTAAAACATAACAAGCAACCCTTGATAAATGGTAACACAAGACGCTGGAAAATAACAATCAAACTTGAAAAATCAAATTTATAAAATAGAGAACAAACTCTGAAAATAACAAACAGGATAGCCAATGTCGTCAGCTGAGAAAACAGCATCATATGATTTGGTTTCAGGATCATATGTCAGCAGTTTTCGAGTGTACACGAGATCATAAAACAGCAACTTCTTCTTATCCATCATCTTCTGCCCCCCCAAAAGTGCTAGTGGCATGACCGCGCTTTTCTCTGGGGGGAAAAGTTTTGTTGGGATATCATGCAAAGTAGAGGTTAAATCCAGATCTATGGAATATATTTTGTCCCATGTCTTGTTGCTTGAATGGAACGACCATATCACTTGGTTGGGCCACTTAACTGCGGATACGCACAAGCAGTTGTCGAGGTTGCACAAGACGATCTCCTGACGAAGTGTATTGGCAAAGGGAACCTTAGGCATGACTTGAAAAGATTCGGTGTGAAGATCGAAAGATAATACCTTGGTTTCTTTGCATTCGGTAACCCAATGAACCGACCCGTCTACAAACACAGGAGGACAACAACTAATAATCCGACAAGGAGCAGCGGGGGTGACGTACCTCCAGGAGTTGGTACAAAAGTCGTAAACCTCGCATGTCGTAGCGTTTTCTCGTCCTATCTCTTCAGAGTTGTACAAACAAACGAGTTTGTATGTTCCCGTGAATTTGTCTTTACCGAATCCAATTTTAAAGAATGAGAATCCAATCACATCTTGCCAAGGTTTACCTAAGCCGGTTATGCATTTTTGTAACTCGCAGAGAGGAAGAGGGCGATGCCATCTAATAGTGGGATTGAACACAAAACCGGGTCTGCATGGATAGAAGATACAAGCGAGACCGTCACAAGTAGTTCTGGAAACCGTGTAAAACGTATCATCCCAGGGACTAGGGAGCCTAACCGATGCTGGTGAACCCAATACCAATGTTTTTAGAGATGCTTTGCGTGAGTCCGGACCAGAAGCATCGATAGGACGTGTGGACACCATGAGGATACCTGGATCTCCTGATTGCTGACGACGTACCAATTGTCTTTCTTGGAAGAAACGGGATTGGATCGTTGATCTCCATTCCTTCGATACAACTTTAAGTTCCAGCAGAGATTCCGCTGGAAGTCTCTCCAGGATGAGCTCTACGACTTCATGGGGCAGTGATCCCGTCGTCAAGCAGCAATGTTTTTTCGACATTTTTCTGATTGCAGACTCAGCCACCGATGGAAGCTTAGTTTATATAGTTAATCTGACAGCTAAAAAGGTAAAACCATCAAGGAAAAGTCAATCTCAACGAGTCAACACTTTCCTTTTCTTATATTTTAAACTTAAATAAGAATTTTAAATTTTCTAATATTTCATTAGAGAAGGGAGTTGGAGCTTTTAAACAGTATTGTAAGAAAACCTCTGATTTATTTAAGTGTGACTTCACCTCTCTACGTACACTTGTGGCCTACGAACTTTTCATTCTCACTCTTCATACATTCTCTATAATTGGAACTGCAAGTCATCTTTACATGTGAATATGAACATTAATGATATGTAACAAACAAAAAAAAGACGAACGGATTCATGTTTTTCAATATCAGATTTACATTGCTATAATAACTTATAGCAATAATAATTGAATTGATTATGTCATGATAATGACGCACAGAGACAAAAACCAATTTAATCACAGGAAATAATTAATACCCAAGTGGCACATGATTTTATTATAAAATTTTAGCAAAGACAGAGAACTTTTAAAAACAAAAAAAAAAATTCTCAAACACGACAAGCATCACTCATTTATTTCACATTCCACACATTGCTTATAGAAGAAGCATATCACTCAATATTAAACTTCTTCTTTGCAAATGCAATCAACTCTTCGACGGTAGGCATATAAGGCTTAACAGCTTCATGGGCCCTAAACTTCTCGGACCATTGGATCAACCCAGGTGTTGTTTCTTGTCGCAAAAACTTGACGCCCGAAAACGCCTCGATCACAGAGACTGGACCCAAAATGGTACCACAAGCAAGGTCGAGGAAGCCAATGTCTTCTCCTCCAAAGAACCCTAATCCTTTGCTGATCTTCTGAAACGCCTCTTCAAGTGTCGCCAAACACTCCATCAGGTTTCCTGCAGCCGCCATTCTCCCTTCATCGTCTTTTGCTCCACCCACAGCATCCAACGCTCCAAAGATCTGTTTCATACACACACATAACATTACTAAATACTTTACTTACTATTATTGTTAGTTAACCGAATACCATATACAGAAACCCAATCAGATCTGTCTTAAAATGTCAAGTTCGAAACTCTTTTTAGCTCGACTTTGGTTTAACCAACCGGTTTAGTTTTTTTCAATTAAAGTCACTGATTACCAAAAACAGATTAACCAGTAAATCGGATCTCAATCTAAACAAATTTATATTCGAATATTAAAGATCTAAACATCTTAGTTCAACTTCAATAAAGTCTCAAACTTTGACAAACAAAAACAGAGCATCTGTATCGAGTAAATCCATTAGAGATCTAAAATCTTTTGGTTACCTTGTCGTCAACGAAGAGAGCCCAGAAGCGAGCGTTGGCACGTTCGTAAGGGTGAGAAGGAAGGATGGAAGGACCAGAGGACCAAGCTTCATCAACGTACTGAACGATGTTGAGTGACTCACAGATCGTAACATCGCCATGGATGAGAACAGGGACTTTCTTGAAGATGGGGTTGGACTTGAGAAGGAGTTCGCTCTTTGCCTTGAGAACATCAGGTTCGTCCAAGTACTCGTACTTGACAGATTTCAAGTGTAGAGCCACTCGAGCCCTAAGCGCATAAGGACTCGACCAAGAACCTAGGAGCTTCACTGTATCGTTCTGAGCCATCTTTTCTTTTCTTTTTCTCTTTATGGTTTTAATTATCTGTAAGTGTTATTTCACTATTTGGGTGAGTGTGTGTTTATATATGATAGAGTTAGTTGAGACTTGAGAGAGAGGAAAAGAATAAAAAAATGGAATTAGAGGACGTGTTTCTCGTTGGCACGTCACATGGTAGCAGGTGCGTCAAAGGTGGTGTTCTTATAATAAACAAATTTTGATTTTTCTATTATGTACCAACCAACGAATAGTGATGGCTTAAATGTTTGGAATATTATATTTTTACTCACGTTGGATTAGGTAGGAATAGGATTAGGACTAGGACTGGGACTTGGAGTTGAATATTATTGACCACGGCCCAAATATTTATTGTGGCTAACCAAGAACTTCTCACTTAATCGAAGGTTCTTTCTTTATAAATCACAGTCACTCATTACCCTCATATGCATAAAGTAAAATCCATCTCATTCTATAGATTTAATTTAATTTTTTTTGTCATCCATTCTACAGATTTTATTACGGATAGCAAATCCAACAAATATAATTAATTAGCATTCATTCACTAGCGGATATAACCTCAAAGGTAGCTGGAAAAACATGACAGTTGCAAAGACTTCTTGTAAGAAACCAACGAAAATTGTTACGCTACCTTAATAAACACACCCGTATCTTCTTTGGTTTACATAGAACATATTTTAGTTGAAAATCGAGTTATAAAGGTGAAAAAAAAAAACAAAAATTGAGTGAAACTATTTTTTTTTGCATTTATCTCATGCAAGAGGTCATTTTCTGTCATTAAGTCCCCTTCTTTAGTCCTTACATATCCCAATAATTAATGTGGTAATTTAGACAACATGTGGGGAGCACCCGACTTTTAATCATGTGATGCTAAATGCTTATTTTTATCTGACATGGCCTTAAAAATCAATTACTTAGTTTGGTAAACCGTCTTTAAAAGCCAATGCGGCGTCTCTGCTTTGTGAATCCTTTCATACAGTAATAGTAATTATAGCATTCAGCATATCCGTTCAGGGATACAAGGTTATTTATTATAATCACCACCAAAAAGTTTAAAACACACATAATTTTTCTAAACATTGGCCAATCTTGTTAACCAAATAAGCCACTAAATAGCAACACTATAAACCTTTCGTTCTAGTTCCTCAGAACCATACCAAATCAAAGAACTTCTACTCAAAGACTTTCTTGTGAGAAGATAACCTTTATTCACCAAAAGCTGTGGACAGACTTTTGTTTAGTATCTTGACAAGTTTAAATGCTAGCATATGGATGAAACAGAGTAACTGAAAAAATTCAAAATCCTCATTTTGTTGAATAAGTTGAGAGGTAAGCTTAGTTGGAGTAGCACCACTTGATTATATATTATGTAAGAGCTACAAAAAAAAAATTACTCGAATTTTCTGTCAACTTTTCACGAGCCCTTCATTATATATTATATATATAGATACATTGTAGATTGTTCTATATATACAGAGATCTAAAACAGTTAGCTCCATAAACTTCCATCTTCTTCTTCATTTTCCTTTCTAATGAAAAAATTCCAAAATCCGGTCAAAAAAAACAATGTTATGTCATCGCATGTTGCAGCAATGGGGCTTCCCGAGTCTCTGCAGCTTATCCCACAAGCAAATCATCTGTCGTGGCGACTGATAATGAGCAGTGAAGTAGTCTTCTATGCATCCGAACTGGCAGAACTTGAGGCTGTGAACCACCGCCACTGGTCTAGTCTCGTTGAACTTTTCCACCCACATTCCCATGCTCACATCTTCCATCTTGAATAACTGCAATACCAAAGTATCAGTGACCATATCAACAGATGCAAGATTAAATATAAAGAAGACATTATTTTCATGTTTCTTGGATTGGTCACCTCAAAATCTAGCAAATGCGTAAAAGGTTAACTTACTCTTAATTTCTGCTGTTCAAAATCATCGACGATGAACTTAGCTATATCATATGACAAGATGTAACCCGGACCATTTGCATATGGAGGATAATACTCTTCTGGCCATTCCTGATTTTCACAATTGAGATATAAATATGAGTTAAGTTTACTTTCACCTTTTACCTGTTACTTGTGCAGCTCTATCGAGTTTCAGGTACTAAAATGTAAATCTTTACCTCGTATGTGACAGCCCATTTCCCAGTACGAAGAGGCTTATGGTAGAAATTAATGTTTCCAATATAAAGGCTATCTCTTCCTTTAACCTTTTCTGCTTCTTGGATAACAGCATCTACTCGCACAAACGTATCATCGTCACATTTCATAATATACTTTGCCGCCACTGTGTTAACCTACAATTTACCGGATAAATCATCAGACAAGGTCATCAAAAGTACGGAGAGCAAAAGAGGGACGAAGAAATTAGTGGGCTTATTACCCCATATTCGCATATGGCAACCGTCTTGAGCACAACAAGGTCATAATGATCCATGTACGGTACTATGACAATATCACCAAAGTACTCGGCTTCTTTCTTTAGATCCACATTGACTTCCTTTCTTGCGTGCTGCAACATGAATTAACAACATAAACAGATGCAGTTAAACCAATGACTATACGTTAAAATGACATTCTCTACCAGAACTTATGCTTACCAATGCCACAAAGAACCGCGCAACAACTCTCGATGATCTGACTAGCTTTTGCTGCATCCATGACTTCCTCACAGCCATTCTCTCTGCGAAATGGTTACCAGCAGAGAGAATTCCGATGAACAGCTCTACAGGCTTCTGAGGTAATGCAGGAGCTTTCCATATACTTTGCATCTCGAGATGCTTTTGCGGCGCGAAACTCGGATTTGTAGAAGGCAAAGAGGAAGCATATATCGAATGCACATCAATGTTCCCCTTGACTGATAATCCAGTAGCATCCTCTAGAGCAAACCCCTGAAAAGAAAACCATTTACACCAGTCATTGTTAAACCATTCCATCAACAAATTCTGGAATTTTACAGAGCGGTTTGAGTCATAAAAACACTCACGGTTCTATAAGGGAAAGATGTGATATGTCTTCCATTAACACTGATGTGGTAACCTTCCATCCCAGCTCGAAGTGTAAGAACAAAGAGCTTCCCTTCTGCAAAAGGGTATGGCCAATCATGTGCTATCTTCTTCTTCCGTCCCATTAGCCTGTTCAACCACCATGTCTTCTTCGATTCATCATACCCATCACCAACATCATCCCTCTTCCACCTCTCACATTTCACCTCTCCATCAACTTCACAAAACCCACAAACCAAATTAGAGTTTTTTTTTCAAAAACACATTTCTTTTAAAAAAAGATCGAAACTTTAAACAAATGTATAAAGTCAACTCTAGTTCAACAATCACAATCAAAACCATTAAAGTCAAAGTCAAGGTCAATTACCAGATTCTTCATCATCACTAGACTCACGACCATCACAGCGTAAAGCAGAACCCCACTGCATCCTATAACAAGTGTTCTGCTCAATCACTGGTCTCCCACTCCAATCACCTTTAATCCTCGGGTTGAAATGTAGTATCCTAGGCGGATCTTCACCATCAACCGCCTTCAAACCTTGCAACTCCATCATGAACTGCGTCACCATCATCGTCATCTTATCTCCTCCTTCCTTCCCCTCCTCCCTCTTCCCATCTTTCTCCTTGTGAGCCCAATGCGGCGTCGCCACAACCGTAACATGAGATCCCAACGTCAACCCACAAGGCAAAACCAAGATCTTGCTCCGGTTAACGAACTCATCCCCGGTTACAGAAACCATATCCGGACATTTCTCCGTTCGGTTATTAACCGGCGGTTTGATGATTACTAAACCGGAATCGATCTCTCCCCACATTCTCTTCCCCGTGGAGATGGCGTGCTTGGCCGTTTTGTGGAAGATGGAGAACTCATCGCTGAATCCGCCGCTGTCGAAGAAGCTCTCGTTGGAGAAGATCTCCGAGACGGTTTTAAACTCCCGCATTCTCCTCCTCTCGTGGACACGACCCACCCGGTTTACACGACCCGGATCTTTGAGAAGTCGGTGTGGTGGTGGGTGGTGTTCTTCGTCTCCGACAATAGCCCAGTTCGGTTCGTCCCGACCAACAACCATATGTCGTCTAGGCAATGCGTCAGGGAAAGAGGAAGAAGAAGAGACGTCATCAGAACCGGGTCTGAAGATGAAAGGGATCTCGAAGCTCATGCAGAGGAAGTAAAAGAGCAGAACAGCTAATAGGAACTGAACTAGTCCGAATCGGTTTTGTGTGGCTGTGTTGTCGAGTTTAGACTTCTTCATTGCTCCAAAAACTCAAACCCTAAAGAAACTATTTTGGAGAATGAAGAAGAATGAAGAAGGAAGGGAGGAAGGATGAACAGAAAGGGGGGGATTATAGTAAAGAGCTTACGAATTTGGGTAAAGACATTAATGCAGCAAAATGTTGGAAGAACAATTCAGAAAAGGTCAAAACTTTTTGTGGGTTCCAACTTTAAAGCAAAGATTTTTGAGAAGAAGAAGGAAACAAAAGCTTTGAACGGGGGAGAAAATAATAATGATAATAATTTCTGAGCTTTTGTGAGGTCGGTAACTGTATGAAGATGGAAAGCCAGTTACTGTCTGAAAACTACGTCGTTTGTATCGAGTTCAGACAGTGGGAACTGGGAAAACAATTTTTTTATTTTTTTAGTATTTGTTTATATTAATAGCGTTTGTGTGTTATTTGTTGTGTGTATAGCTTACGTCCTTTTTATAAAGGTTTTGAGAAGCTTTGATATTTTTGCTAATTATTAACGGTAAGAACATACAAACTTAACCGGTGATGTAAGCAAAACTCCAAAAACGAATACAAAATAACCGCTAATAAACATTATTAAGGGGTACGTTTCGGTTATAATTTTCTTGGTTCAAATTCCAAGTTCAGAAATATCACATGAAAAGTGAAGTTTGAGTTTGTCATAATATTTTAATGATTAAAACATAGACAGCCAGGTGGTTTCGAGAAGGATACCCACCACACATTCTCAAATTTTTAAATAAATAAAAAACTGAACCATTATTATAACATATTATTATTATTGTTGTGGAAGTTTTATATTTCGTTTAACATGAATCATTAGTTTGATGAGCCGTTTGCGAAACTAGACCACCACCACCAATGACAACGTACTTATGGTAATGTCGGTGAGAATTTTAGTTGTACCCCCGGCTGCAATCCCTTTTAATGGCTGTTCATGTCGTTTAGTTTCGTTTTCACTATTCATTTTCCGAATTCAAATTTTAATGGGACCATTTACCACTGAGTATACAAAAACACCTTAATAGATATATGAAACATTTTTTATTTTGTTTTACATATACTATAAAGTTATCGAGTGTTTGATTTGCTGGAATGATGGAAACTAAATTGGGTAAGAATGATACAACCCATGATTTATGATCTGTACTTCTGTAGCATGTGCCAAAAAGGTTTTTGCTTTAGCTATAGTTGAATTCTTCAATATATAATACGAAGCGTGACCAGTAATATTATGGGTCCGATCGTTTAGACACATAGGGTAATAGAATCAGTTTATTAGATACTTTTAAGGGAATTATAATCTCTTAAAAACAAATTACCTACACTTAGTTGCTTAATTTCTCTATGAGATGAAAGTTAGGCTTGGGGTTTATACCATTGACCAAACAACAACCAGAAAAAGTTAGAAGTTAGGCTTGTTGAATTTAAATCATAAGAAAATTGGGAGCTCATTGGTCTTCAAATGAATAGTTTCAAAAAGATGAACAATATATAAAAGTCAGAAGAGAAATTAAACATATACAAGGTAAAGTAATTATACTATGAGTTAATAATGAACCAATTTTTGAAAGTTGACTACGTTCAATTGACTACATTTTTCTGTGACAGATTGATAACTCATCTAATTTTCATAGTTTTATTTCCAGAAAAAATGCTATCATCAAACTGCCAAAATGAGGCTGGGAAATAATTGATCCTATTATAAAGGTGGCCCCAATTGACTGAAATATTGGTCCCCGTATTGTGTTAACCAGTGCTTACAACATTGTTTGGGCTCATATGGAGACAATGTATGTCCAATCATCTTTTGCCTTCGTTGTTGGTTTAAGTTTTCACTTGGTTTAGTTTTATATTCTTTAAGACATCCAAAAGTTAAAAATCAATTATTGGTATAATAATTAATATGATCCCTCATTTAAAATTTGTAAATCATCAATATCTTGGTGTAACAAATCAAGCTACAGTAGATTGATACTCGATAATCTTTTAAACTTTGATCTTTTTAAAAATTTATTCTATTCCTAGGGATCATGCTGTTCATATTCTTTGGGATTTTTATTTTCAGAATGCACACTTGCTTACACCGTTGCACGCATGGCAGTGATTGTAGTCTTAAAGCTGCGGCCATAGGGAAATAGGCACGAAAGGAGATCGGTTCATTTTGTTATGTGAAATTTGTTGTTTTGGTTTTCTCTTTATCGAAACATGGTCTCACATTTAATGTGTATTGCATGTTTGTAATGTTGAAATTTGTTGATTTGAGTTTATATACTAGAATATAAAATCCTGAGGAAACAAGACTTATCTGAAGATTCTGAACCCCAAGATTTAATGGTCTGTATTTAGACGTGAAGGCAATAGAAGATCAGCGAAGTCGCAGAAAAAGAGTTCATCCAAAAACTTCTACAAAAACCAAAGCAAAGACTGAGTTGGAAAAAAAAAGAGGATAAAACCTATATCTGGTCAACTTCCATTGAGAAATCTTCTCATCATACGTCTGCTCTTCTCTCGGCTAGGCTGACAAAAACATAGGACCACTATATATGGGCTATTTACAATTGGACTAAATTAGCCCAATAAAATGGTAATTCTAAAACTTAAAAAGCCATGAATTTTTTTTTTAAATATGTCTTAGTTAAACAATTGCCCTATAGTTCTATTTTTTCGCCAACCTGATTTTCATTCTAAACTACATGGAATCAGAGCCCATGAACATATTTCCATGGCTTTTTTCGGCCAAAACTCAACCTTGCGATATCAAAAAAGGTATAATTCCAAGTAATTAATCTAAGATTCGAGCAGCTTCGGTCCACAAAAGATCACCAAAACAGAATCATTGAAAGTGCTTAACTATTTTAGTAATACAAATTAGAAAATTTCCGAACTTGGTGTAGATTATTATTATTTTTTTGTTATATTTTTTATGTATTTCTTACATTTTCTATTTTCTATTATATAATTGTTTTACATACAAGCTTCATTTCATATTATTTAAAAAATTTAAGATCCATTTTTTGGTAATTTTCTTTTTATTGTCTTCATTTTGTTCTCTCAATTTTTGTTGTGTGTGATTTTTTATTTATTAGTTTCTTCACTTTTACTAAAGATTATTAGTTTTTATCAATTTCATGATTTAAACAATTTGCCCTTGAATTAGAAGCAACTTACCAATTGAGATCTTCTTGAACCGCAGGTCAAACACACTAGTTTACGTAGAAAAATCAGCCGAGAATTAAACTATATTAGGTATCAATTTAGGAATCGTTTTACCTTAAAAGAAAGCAAAAGAATGACCAAACTAAAAGCTTAAAAGTTGTCACTATCTTGTCGTTTATAAATTTTTTTAACACAAAGAGAACCCAAAAATCCGACGCCGCAGGTATAGTAATAGGATAAGATCGATTGAGGAGTCCTGACATATAATTCCTCTTTTTTCTTATTATGTTGAATGTGTAGAAAGAAGATAATAATCTATAAAAATGTATCTTCAAAAAAGATAAGGAGTCGTGACTTGAAAATCATATGAAGATATTTTGTTCTGGCCACTACAAAAGGTAAACTGTATAGCTGACGTTACACTACTATCCAACTACTGTAAAATCCATAAGAATTTGAACTTATTTGGTTTTAAACACACTTTTCTTACTAAATAGTATAGACTTCTGAATTCTATATATATTTATGCATTTCTAGAATATAATAGATTAATATCTGATGATCATATATAATAGATTAATTCCTCGGAAAAACTAGGTTTTTTTATAACAGAGACAGATTCTTATATAGCTTGGAAACTTTAAGAGAGAAATCAATTTTCATAGCTAATATATTTTGTGGTATGCTTAAGAGTTAAGACCATATCGATGGACATCTGTGATTTATTATTTAGTTCTTCCCATTGTAATAATAAATATAGGGAGTAAAAACCTTTCAAAATCAAAGCTACCAAAAAAAGAGAGATTGTCTTACAACATTTCCACACACAAAATTGGCAGCGACAAAACTTGTTTCGAACAAGTACACATGAAGATGAATGCGTGCTAATTCAATATATTGTCGAACACTACTTGTATATATTTCTATTTTTGTTTAAACTCAAGTTTTATCCCCATCTAGATTGAATGTTCTCGTCAACTAATAAAGCTTTCTCATAATTTGAATTAGTCTATCAATTTACACTTTGAAAAAGACGATGTGTAATGAAGATGAGAAATAGCAAGGACCAAAATAAACATAAACAAGTCGGTAATTTATTGCAACCAATGAGTCCGGTCCAATACTATGAAATCAGATTAAATTGGGAAATATTTTACTGGTACAAGAGTTATATACTTGTATATAATACATTTAAATTATATAAGTAACTCAGTACGTAATTAAAAAAAATAATATATATATATATATATTATGGATGGAATGAATAATTCCATGTTTCTAAAGGGACCCGAAATCCAGATAACATTTACACATGATGCGCTGGAGATTGGGTTGCTTTGGAGTTTCGATAGTGTACGGGTTCATAGTTTTCGTTCTGCAAGTATTTGCTTTTTTGTATTAGTCCTCCTCATTCCTACGTTTTCTAATATAAAAGTCTTTATACACTACTTACGAAATTTCAAAAAAAATGCAATTTGAATTTAATCATTTCATGTATATCCACAAACTGTGCCACCTCCCTCTGCCCATATTATAAGTTAATAAATACCTAAAGGGTCTTCTCAAATTTCTGTCAAAATCATATTTTTAGGTTTTCTTGCCGATCGATCAATATGAAGGGTTCATGTTATGTTACTCAGGACGTACCCATGTCTTTGAAATGCATGGTAAGTGATCTTTCTTCGGTTGTGATGTCATATACGTTAACATATTTTTAAAAAAATTATGGGCCATAATTAGGAGTTTTGGTTGGTTTATCATAATTATTTTTATCGTCACTTTTTTTTCTTCCAAAATTAGAAATAATTTATATATATAGGATCCACTCCGATATCCCAATCTATTTTTTTGTTTGTTTCATAGCTTGGCTTCAACGATCAAGGATCAATGAGTGTCCGTCTGACATTTTAATGATTACCACGTTCGTTATGTAGTCGGTAGCTGCAGGGATTAATGGCTAATTAATCGGAAATTTAAAATGTTACTAACGGGAATATAACTATATAAGTGTGATCTTGGCTACAAGAACCTTCATCAGCAACCCTTTATGGTGACAAATCGATAAAGTGATAAATCAAAACGAACCGAGATAAAAACACTCTTACCTTTTTATCTTTTGCCACTTCCTCTTTTCGCTCTTTTCTCTACTTTTAAAATTTTTTAACCGTTCAAAATCAGCAATGGGAAATGTTTCATTTGACGGAGTGTTGTCACTTGTCACACAAGGAAACAAAAAAACCCTTGTGCATATTATCACTCTGTTTAGATAAAAAAAGTTGTTTTTTGTTTATCTCTCTGTTCTGTATCGGTTAGCCTCACACGTGAACTCAATTTCTTATCTCCGGTACACAGAAAGAAGACGAAAGCCAGATTCATAAGTACAGACAAGGAAGTAGATGCGTTTCTTGGGGTTATGAGGTCAATACCTCTTCAAATGATTGTATCGCTGCCATCAACACCTATTCTCATCAGGTTTGTCAATATTTCTCACGTCAAAGTGATGACATTTGTTTCTCAGTCTTTTGTGTCAGTCCCGTTTTGGTTTTTGACAATGTTGTATGTCTGATGAAGGTTCTTGGCTACGGAAGAGAGAGGAAGGTGATTCTTGAAGCGCCGTTGTACGATAAAGATTGTGTTTTGGGCAATATTTTGGCTGCGCATTACCTTATCTCTTATGACATCACCAGAGCCAAAACCTATGCTCGAGCTGCAGAATACCATCTTGTAAGCTCTACCTTGTTTTCTCTTATAGTGTCTATGTTTCATCAGTTTCTAAGTGAAGGAAAGATGCTCTGTAGCTATCACTTGTCTGTAATCTGTAACACTTGATGAGCTCTAAACTTCATTGGTTTTACTATTAGGGGAAAGCCACGCCATATGAGAAAGCAGTTTTCAAGGCTGTTCACTACTTGATCTCTGATGATATGGACGAAGATGTGGCTTTGGAGTTACACTCTAAGGTTAGGATGGTTCTTGGCTTCTGGTTCTTTATGGTTCTGCTTCCTCTCCTTGAAAAAGGCTAGATACCTCGATATATATTTCCTTCCTAGCAGTTATTAGTTAAATCTTTTATATCTCTCTATATATATTTTTGCAGCTGTTGAAAAAGTTTCCCAAAGATTTGCTATCTTGGAAGAGAGTAGAGATTCTGTGTTTCTACATGGGTCGACCTGATCTCTCTTTGCCTCTGTTTGAGAAGGTACCTCAAATGTTGATCAAACTGATGGTTACAAGCGTGATTAATTAACAAGAATCTATATTATCATTATCTTTATACTTCGCTGGGGCATAATTTGGTAGTTTCTACCGGAGAATCGAGAACAAGACTACTTTTATGGTATGCTTGCATTCCCCTTATTGGAGCTTGGACATTTAGCGGAAGCTGAAAAAGCTGCAAGGAAAGGATATGAGATCAACAAAAACGACTCATGGGCTCATCATTGCGTGAGTTTGCATCGTTATTATTTAAGTACTTGTTACTTGGTAATTAATATTCCTCTTATCCATATAAAAACTTTCATTTGTATATTTTTTGGGCAGTTGTGTCATGTCCTTCAAACTGAATGTCGTTTCAAGGAAGCAATAGAGTTCATGGAAGGATGCTCAGCTTCATGGGATTCTTGCTCTTCCTTAAGGTACAAATGTATTTTCACAAAAAATTAGAAGAAACATCTTTTGAACATCTCTGGATCCACCTATTAAAGAAAATGAAATATTTGTAATGTTTAAATTAGGTTTTCGCATAATTGGTGGCATGTCGCTGTGTGTTACTTGGAAGGAGGTTCTCCAACAAGTAAAGTACAAGAAATATATGATCATCAGATGTGCAAAGAGCTGGAGAAAGAAGATGCCGTTGCTACAGACGTAAATCCTTTGCCATCTTTCTCCCCCTTTTAAAAATGGAATATGGGACATCCCATTAACAATCTGATGTCTTATACTTGTAATATTAAACTTCAGGTCTACATGGATGCTCTCGGTTTGTTGTTGCGCTTAGACACACGCGATAAACTTGATGAGTTTTTAGACAGATTGAAGAACCTGGCAAAATGTTTGACTGATCAAGTGAGTAATGCATCTGTTTGCTTTTCATTCTTACGCTTTTTATTCACTCAACTTCTAAATGTGTGCGATTTCAATGTTCAGACGATGTGGTATCAAGAGTGGCTTTTTGATATTACAACAATTTGGGCATTGAGTAAAGTTGGAAACACTTCAGGAGCACATGTACTGCTCGAGGGCCTCAAGTCCCGGTCAGTATCTCTTTTTCTTTTGAAACATTTTTCAAATGAAAGTTTTGTTTGGACGTATCATCATCTAATTCTAACAGAACATCTCGCATGAGCAAGAAGAAACAAGAGCTGATGAAGAAAGCAATTCAGGTCCGTTCTTGTTGATCTTGACTTATAACTATGGGGACTCCTTTAGTTATTTATCGTAACATATATAGTATTGTCTTTCTTAATTTAAATCAGCTTGCTGAAGCTGTTAATGAATACGGAAAAGGCAACTACAAAGAAGCTCTAGAACTGATGGGTACAGAATTTGAAGCTGTTGACTATAAGGTAATTCATGATCTTTCATAAATAAGATATATGTCATTTGTCAAATCCTTACTTATTTTTCAAAATGCGGGAAATGATCTTGCCACTTTTGTCCTTTAAAATAGGTGATTGGAGCATCGGATTTACAGATAGATGTTTTTAATGAAATATGGTACAAATTGCTGTTACTCACCGGCCAATCTTCCATTGGTACACTCCCAAAATCACTATTATTTAGCTTGGTTTATCGTTTACTCAGTTAACTCTCCGTTTTTGGACACTGAATTTGCAGCGATTAAAGTACTTGAGAAGAGAATAAAGCAGAGAGACGGTGCTCCTTTCTTGTGGCGTTTGCTGGTATTCTTTAACTCACTTTATATGCGCACAATCAGGATACATTTTACGTCTAGGTAGAGAAATAAATGCATCTTTGCTTATACAATTTATTAAACGTTGATACTCTGTGGCAGGAGAAGAGTTATGCCATGGAAGGCAATACAGAAGCTGTTGTAACTGCAATTGAGAAAGCAAAGGCGTTGGAATCTTTATACTTCAAGTTTGCTTGATTCCACCAAAAGCCAGCACCGTTTTGTTATCCTTTCGACATGGTTTTGCGCTTGCCAGAATATAATTTGAATAGTTATGGTCAATGTAAAAGTTGACCCTGAACATTCTATGTAAATTTGCCGTTTGACCAACATATAATAATAAACATTTAAAGGGTTTCTCACCATGGGGTTCTCAAACCCAAACCAAAGGGTAAGTATATATAAATTATAGTTTTAACTGTGTGTATCTCAAAATTTGTGAAATTATTGGGTTGGAGTTTTCAAAATGTTGAGATATCCTTCTAATATTAACTTAATATATAATTTCTCTTGTTTCTTTTTATCAGTTATTTTGGCTAAAAGCACAACAGTTAAGAAAGCCACTTTTCCTTTCAAAATATGATTTTATACATAAATAAATATAACACAACCAATTTTAAAATAAGGTTGTTAAATATAATTAGTCACATATATTTAATAAATATAAAAGTTGCATAGAAATAAGAAAACAATTTATATTTTGAAAAAAAATACTCCTAAAACGACTTATATTATAAGACAGAGAAATAAGTATATTTTAATAGTTATCAATAACCCACTTAGAAATTTAGCAATGAAATTACTTCCAGATGTCTGATAGTTTCGTAATTAATATACAGAAAATAATGTTAAGATTTGTTAATTATCATGCATGATGCATCACCCTAATGGAAACAATTTATGCAGAAAATAAAGATGAAGCAAAAAGCCAGGAAAAGAAAAACCAAAAAGTCAACTAGATTTAAGATCATTTCCAGCACGAGTTTCTCAAGGTAATTTTAATGAGTATCTCAAAAAAAAATTAATGAGTAAGTATTTCAAGTGTTGAGAAACTAAAAATGTTCACCGATTTTTTTTATTTGAAATACTTAAATCGAGAATTTTTTGTTAGAGGTACTCTAATAAAACTAAACTAATGAAAAAAACAAATATCTACTATATATTAAACGAGAAGCATTTGAGAGATATTTTGCTGATGTGTCAACTTTTCCTTTTTCTACATTTTTTATTTTTATTTTAATCTACTATTCATATTACCAAACACTATTAAACTTTCTTACAAAAATAAAATATGAATATCTATTAAATATCTAAATATAATAGAATTTGATTGAAACGTTTTGGAATTCATTTGATTGAAACGTTTTGGAATTCATATAAATCAATTTGGCCCAATGTACGTTTCAGTTTCATTAATCCTACTTGGCGTTCTAGGAGAAATAAAATTGTATTAAGTTATGTTTTGCATCCACTTAAAACTATTTTCATATACAATTTGTTTTTATTCAAACAGTTTTCAATTAAAAGTACCTTCAATTATTCATTATGTTAGATGCAGGTGCTCAATGATAAGTTTAAACACAATACCGAGAATCACAATTTGGAATATTAAGGTTAATATAAAATTATTGGTTAAGATAGTTAGAAAGGCGTGATAATTAGATTCATGTGGTCAATATTAATTAAATTACAGTTACAAGGGATTAGCATAAATATTTTTATAAAAGAAAATGATGATAAAGATACCTAGATAGAAACCAATTTTGCCAATATACACTAGGAAGATTTTAGCTAATATTCATATTAAAACTGGAAATTAAGAATATAAAACTTTTTCACGTTGATAAAAATTGAAGATAGAGATTAAATTAGACATATATAATCCTTGAAATTTCTACACAAAAAAGTAGTAGTTCATCACATCTTTATCATAACATCATATTATTATAAATTAATATTGGAAAGTATAATTCAGCTTATAATTATTTAGAAATTTTCCAAAAGGAAATGAAGAAATAAGTAATGTTCAACCAGTAAAGAAATGTAATGTTTCAAAATTATTGTACACTACTTGTTCACTTCTTGGTTTAATGTTGATTTTTCATTTAGTCTGACATCATATTAGTATTATAAATAAAATTTACATCTTTATGTTTTTGAACTTTTTATTATCTTTATTTTTTATTTGTTTTCTTTTGTTTTCTTTTCTCTAATAACAGTTCTTTGAATCATGTGTTTGTTGTTGTTGATGTCATAATTAGACGTTGATTTGACTATGGATCAAGTAACTACTCTTAAGGTATGATAAATAATTGTTTTTTATTTGTTTAATTTGTGATTATATAGGCTAAAATGCTTATATTGTCTTTTATTCTTTTTTTTCTCTTTTTTATTTTGAATCTTGTTTTTTTGTATAGAAGAAATATATTGTTGTTGTTGACGTAGTTACCCCCCAATTAAAGGTGGATCAATCAACCACGTTAAAGGTATAATTTTTTTTTTACGTTATTCAATTAACTTTATAAATAACTGGCTTTTATTTGTTTAATTTGTCATAATGTAGGCAGAAAATGATGTTGATAAAAACAAAGAGAAATTGAGGAATGACAAAGATTAAAAAGCTAAAGAAAGAACTAAAAGAGATTGAAAAGGAGAACGAAGCGACTCTGAGCATCAAAAGAGCTAAAGAAGGTGCCATCAAGATTCTCAAGAGTCAGCAACAGTGAATAGATTTTTAGAATTTTAACTTTCCTGTTTGTTATTTTTAGAATCAAACGATATTAAGATAATGACTCAAGAAATTTTTTGTCCCTTAGAAAAAGCAAATAATGACTTCATTAAACACTTCTGGAGATGATGAATTTAAAATGTACAAAGATTACATTCTAGTTTTTTTTGTTATTCTTTTATTGTCTCTCACTTCTCTCATTTTCCATTGTTTTCTTTATTGGTTCAAATATATATATAAGATGAACATTCTTTCACAACATAAAATAGGAACATTTATGTATTCCGATTTCTAATTAGAAATATGTTTTTTTATCCAATTATGAAGTTCGAGAGCTACCATTAAAACATTTAAAACATTTTAATTAACTGAGCTTATCTTTTATCATGATTACATGATCATGATGGATCAGTAAAATAGATTTTCCTCCTTAATTTATATGGTTCTAATACCAAATTTATAACTAAGTTTTTTTAATGATGCATTAAAATTCCTATCGAAGTGACTAAGAAATATTAAATTATTGCAAACTAGATCAAATCAGGGTGTGTTTGGTATACCACTACTGACTTAACCTGAGTTTATGTATGGATGTGATTCATAGATAGTTCAACTTTATAAAATACTAAGCGGATCCCGGTCTATTTGGAAAACAAACATTGAATCAAAACGTTTTTAGCCCAAAAGAAAAAAAAAACAAAACAAACGTTAGACAATTTCTTGTGAAATCTTCCACGTCAACGCACTTCACGCGCGTGAGGTAGAAGTGTACAACAAGTTATACGTAGGTGGTCGAACCTTCCGCAGTATAATGTTTTAAAATATTCCATTTTTTACTGGTCAAACTTTCGAGATATAACATTAGTCGTTTCTTCATGTAATTATAAGCTGAACTAGATTTTAAATCCGGGATATATTTTTTTCAAATTTTTTGTTATTTTAAAAAAATTTCAACCCGTAATGAATCACATTTATTAAATTCTAACTGAAGTTATAGTATAAAATCATGATT
>KE154085.1:5022-31894 GCA_000411075.1 Sisymbrium irio | reverse complement strand
AGATGAAGAAGCTTCTTTATCTTTACCCAGAAGGCCAGAAAATAAAAAACTCGCACACGACAGTCATGGAAGGTGAAAGGAACGACGGTGCTCAAGTTTGAGAGATTACTCAATTTCGACGAGAGAAATTGAGAGAAAGAACTGGAAAAAAAACTAAACGCTTGAATGTCTTACACGTGTACTACAAGACACGTCTCTTGTGTGACTTATATAAGATACGGTTATTGGTAATTATCTCATTTTTATTTATTTTAATTATCTTTTTCGTTAACAAACGAGAAGACCGCGTTGAGGATGCTCTAAGGCCCACGTATGAAGGTGTTTCAACATCAGTCCGCCTTAACATGGTTTGTCAACTTCTCTGTTCATAGAGCAGTTTGATTGATAGGAGTCCAAAGCTGGATATGCAATCATTTGGCGTTCCAAAATCTTTCAAAGAATATGCGAGAAGATTTACACGACAAATGTTGTTCACGAATTACAAATTTACAAATCAAACTATTGGCATTTGGAAAAAGATTGTTACTGACGAAATTGTGTAAAAAAAAACTTAATTAAACGTATATCTTAGCTAGTATAGAGGACGAGAAATAATGTTCGTGAGGCTGTATTTGATTATTTCAATTAATTTTTTTTAAGCAACCAAAACCTTATTTTCTTACTTCAGTCGAATTATCTAATTTCTTATATACTTGATTGAAATTCCTTTAAAAAAAGTAAATAAAGAGTAAGATAGTGTGTCTTCATTTGTAAGAAACAATTATGCATTTCGTATGTTATTTCCAAGAACGTCCTAAATTAATATGCATTTTGTGTACTTTCGTATGTTATTTCCAAGAACATCCTACTTAAATTGATAAATAATAATTAAATAAAATAATTTAGAAAAAAATCTCAAAAATCTAACAACTGATTCGACAAGCCAATGAATCTAGAAATTAGGAGTGATAACCTCAATTTGATTTTATTTCCCTGGATTTTTATCCTTTTTTATCTTTAAAAAATCAATTAATAATTTTATATTTAAGAACTCCAAATCTCAGAGAGACGCTTCAACTTATCCCCACACCTCTCTCTCTCACAAACACAAACCCTAACCAATCCTCTCTTTTGTTACTTCACCACCGCCGCCACCACCACCGCAATTCAACGGTGGTGATTCTCTCCGCCGGTTAAACCGATCTCACAAAACCATGGCTGCTACTCCCGCAACAGCTACAGCTTCCTCAGACGCCGGTGAAGGACCAGTGATGGGACTGATCAACAAACGTCTCCGTGCACTCCGCAAGAAACTCAACCGAATCACTCAAATGGAAGAATCGATTTCTCAAGGCAAAACCCTAAACAAGGAGCAACAAGAAGTCCTCCGCTCCAAACAATCCGTCCTCATCCTCATCGAAGAGCTCGAGAAGCTTCGCGCTCCTCTCTCCGTCGCCGTCTCCGAAGAAATCACTCTCGCTACTTCTCACCAACCTCCTCCTCCTCCCTCCGATCAAACCACCACCACCGAGGTGAAGGAAGTCGAAAGCGTTGCGGCGGATGAAGCTCAAGAGGAAGCGAGGAGTGACGATGATGACGATAAGCTTGAGGATTTGGTGAATCTGTTGTACTTTGGTTCGCTCTTTGATGTGAAGTCTCAGAACGAGCTTGCTTCGATTATGATGACTAGAACTCACGAGAGAGGTTGCTGTTTGGTTTACGATACTGTTACTGACGAATCGACTGATCTGCTTTGCGATAGAGATCTTGATTCGATTTCGAAGCTTTGGAGTTTGATGGTCTCTAGGCCTGCGGATTCGAGTTTGTCTCATAAGAATGCTTTGGAGAGATGCATCGAGCATGCTAAGTTGTGGATTGCTAACTCGGAGCAGCCGATTGCTTCCAACTGCGACGTTTCGTGTAAGGAGAAAAAGTTTAAAGTTTGATTCTTTTGTTTTAGTTTTGTTTTGGGATTGGTTTGGTTACTTAGATTTTGTGTTTGGTTTCAGATGCTGCATTGAGGGAGAAGTTGAAGAAGATTATGGGTTCTAATTACTTTACTATTACACCCGAGATGGGAGCTCCCGTTGAAGCAGCGGCTGCAGCTGGTAACTACGCTTCTTTCCAAGTCGCTGGTGACAATGAGCAGAAGGTATTCACTTGTTCTTGATGAGGAACTCTCAATGGTTATCATTGAAGTTGATCGATTTTGAATTATCTTTCTTTGCTTGTGAAACTTTGTTTTAGGCTGCATTGTTGTTTCGTTCACTGCTTGTTTTCAAATTGGTATTGGATTTCATAAGTCAAATTTTGGTTCTTTCTTTTTATTGGAGCTTTACGGATTCATATACACTGTATAATTTGCGTGTTTTTGGGAATGCAAAGCTTTAGCTTGATCTGAAGGAGGAGATAAGTGAAGTACATTCTTTAGTTGGTGTGAGATCGAGTTTTATTTGTTTAGGCTTGTGCTTTGATAAAGAGTGAGATGTGGCATTAGATCATTAGTAAGCTAAGTTGTCTGGATAGGATAGAGAAGTACACTTTTAAAGTTGTTTGTTTGGTTGTTCAATTGTATCTTCTGATATTTGAGAACTCTGTCCTGGTTAGAATAAGCTACATTCTTAAGTTGCTTGTTTGATTGTTCAATTGTTCTTATGATTTGTGAGAACTCTGTTCTGGCTAGAATAAACTTTGTAGCTACTATATGAGTTGTCAGTATATTGTGGTTTATTCATGCGAGTGGTGATTACAAACCCTGTCAAATATTTATTTCCTAAGTGTCTCGTTATGTGATGTAGAGAACAAATATCCTTTTTGAGTCCTGAGTAGCTTTTCCATTGTATTCTCTTTCTTTCTGTGGGACTGATGCTCTTCTGTTTGCAGGAAGAGGATGCATCAAACTATAAAGAACAAGAATCTGTTGTTAATGATCAACCTGAGCAACAAAGGGTAATTCAGTGAAATGTGGAGACTTATTTATCTCTAAATAAATTGCTCGAGGCTGAATCTGATGGTTTTAAATTTTATTTTGGGTTTGAAGGATGAGTTAGTGACGGAAGGAGAGGTGGTCTATGGACAGCAGGAGCAAGGTTATACTCAGGTGGAAGGAGGGAGGTCTAAGAGAGATTATCAGCAACAGTATGTGCCGCGTGGAACCCACCAGAACCAGAGAGGTCATCGAGGTGCCCGAAGAGGCTATTCCAATGCCCGAGGAGGTCGAGGTGGTGGTGGTGGCTACTCGAATGGGCGGTATGAATCTTATGATAACGCCGGTGGAAACGGTTACCAAAGGAGCTACTACAACAACAGAGGAAGGGGACGTGGTGGTGGCGGCGGAGGAAATGGCCATTCATACAACAACCACCAAGACTCTAATGTTACTGTTGCGTCTTAACTTCTCTGCCTTTCTGGCTATTGGGTGCGTCTCCATCGTTTGCTTAAGTTTCCGCTATAACTCATATGAGCCTTATCTCGGGTTTGGAACTTTTGTCAATTGCGCTTTTGTTATGTATGAACCTTTGTTTTTCTTTTGTGGCCATCAAATATGATCCTTTTTTTTTTCTCCATGAGTTCTGATAGTCAAATGTAGCTTTACATATTCATCCATATAGCACGAAACATTTTAGCTTAGGGATCGCACCTTGTATCATGTGTGGTCGTTCTAATCTAGTCTACCAAAGACTCTTCCCCTTCGAGATCTTCGATTTGTGAACCGGTCTTGTATTGGTAGGTTCGGGCACAGTACCAGAAATAGACAAGGTTAACCACACCCAGACCGGCAATCAAATAGTAGAAGTAATCCAATTTCCCTCTATCAATGTCATTGTTCAGCCAGTCCGGCTGGTCTTTTCCGCCTGAGAATTTATGCACGGTGGTCACCAGCAGACTGGTTAGATAGTGAGATGCAGCGAACGAGAGCGGAAACAACGAATTTCCAATACTTCTCATATGTTCAGGGAATTGACTGTTGAAGAACTCTATCTGTCCAATGAAATTGAACGACTCGCAGAGTCCCATTAGAATCAGCTGCAGCGCCAACCAAAACGCGGACATTTGTTTCATTTCAGTAGCCCGTGTACGCCTCATGCTTTCCACAAACGCTGCGGTGAACATGGAGAGGATGCCGAAGACGATCCCTATCCCCATACGTTGCAGGAGCGTGAACCTGAACTTGTGGATTCGCCAAAGGGACGGGACTAGTATGCGGTCGTAAATAGGCAACCAAATGCCTAATGTGATGAAACTGATGACGTTTAGGGAACCGGCCGGTATCTCAAAGTGCGGGCCCATGTGTCGATCCATTTTCCTAGCTTGAGGCACTATGAAAGTTGTTTGTGTGGACATTGTAACAATGGAAATTATTCCTGCAGACCAAACAGGAATGACTCTGATCAAACACTTGACGTCTTCAACTTCTTGAACGCTACATAGCCTCCACTTATTCGCTGGAGTTCCGTCAGATGTCAGATCACCCTCTGCTATCACTGCCGCTTTGTCTAGGAACCTAAAATGTAAAAAACCAATACACTTTAACTTGACTTAAATATTTTAAGAAAACAATGAAAACCGAATGCTTTTAGAAATATATAAGTAGATACTTGAATTGGTTGGTGAGGGGTAACTTGGATGACACGCCAGGTTTAGCCAACGGATTATAATACTCCACCGTCCCATCCTCCACCGGAGTCGTGAGGTTCCGCTTCTTACGAGCCGCCACGATGACTCGAGCAATACCAGAGAATACACTCCCTTCTGGTTTGACATACACGTAAAACCGCATACCAACAAAGAACAAAACGATCGCGCAAGCCATTAAACTGGTCGGAATGCTAAACCCGACGACCCAGCTTATGTTGTCCTGTACGTAAACAATAACGGTATGCGCAATGATGAGGACGACGGAGAAAGTTAAGTAGTACCAATTGAAGTAACTGGCCATTCCGTTAAGGCCTTTCTCTGTTCGTTGGTCAAACTGGTCGACTCCAAAAGGGATGCTACAAGGTCGGATTCCGCCGCTGCCGATAGAGAGAAAACTGAGACCGAGCAATAAAACTCCGAGCTGGAGTTTGTTTGGACCGTCACAACTCTCTGGTTGGTGAATGTTGCATGTTGGTGGGTGGAGTTGATGCAGCCAGGCTGTGAGTGTCACCGTCATTAGTCCCTGTTTAGATTTAAGTATACATTTGGTTGATTCCTTTTTTATGGAAAACGCACTGAACAAAAATTTGGATTCAAGACACTTTTTATAGCAGTATATACTTTTATTTTTGTTAAAATTTTAGAATTATTTGTTACAATTCCATTGTGTTACGGAAGATCATTTTTAGGAATAATGATGTGTAAAGACATCAAATGGTAGTTGCTTAAGTAAATGTTTGATAAGCAAACTTGAAAAATATGAAGAAAACGATATGGCATATAATGCTGTTTTTTGTCTAAGCTTAGACTTAGTAATATGAATAGACCGTCTAGTTAATTTTGTCTGAATTGTGTATAAAAACGAATGAACAAAAGCTCAGTTGTTAAAAAGTTGACATTCGATTATATATATCATATAGTGCGATGTATAATTGGGAGATCTTTAAACAAAAGAAAAACTAATTAATCTACGAAAAATGTAGCTACTATGTGAATTTTTAAGTGACCAAAGAGTACAAAATCGTTACCTTAAACCCAAATTAACTAGACTGTCTCACTAGGTTTGGTTGACTAATATTCTTTAAGGTAATTAAGTAAATCAACATTCCGTTTTAAGCTTCTGATCAAACTTATTGTTTGACTTTTAACCAATGGTCGAAGAAAGAATAGATAAGAGGGAGGAACGTACGAGAAGGGAGAAGAAAGAGGCGAAAGCGATGGTCTTGAAGCGGCCAATGTAGGCGTCGGAGATTATAGCGCCGAGCAGTGGAGCTAAATTGGTGAAAGCCAACCATAAGTTGTAAACGTTGGAAGCTCCAACTAGCTCCATGTGGAAAACTTTGGTTAAGTACGCCATGAAATTCGCCGATATCCCAATCGATCCCATTCTCTCCAACGTTTCATTTCCTTCAGATAATGAAAATAATCTCACCACATAAAAAATACATGTAGTCCAATTTATTTTATAAATTAATAGTTTCGGTTGCTTACGTTGGACGGACTGTTAAGTATGATTAATACATATATAACTCATAATCTTTCTGAAAAGCTTAAGAATAGCATGTGCCTCTTATGAGCAATTTTTTTTAATAATAACAAAATTTAAGAGCAAAATGTCTTACGCCAAAACAATAACATGAAACGGTCGACAATATATTTAATATTTAATTTGAGTAATTTCTCCTGATACCATTTTCGTTGATTATTGTTTTGCATGACTCGCAAGTGAGTTTAGTGTGTTCATGATATTAGCATGGTGTTTGGCCACAACAGATTAAGAAGAAAAAAAAGTGATGACAAAAGTTATATATAGGTAGTTCTAACGAGGATTAAATTGTGAGAATTGAAGTAAATTTTGTTTTCCTACTTATGCGTTTGACTTATCTTTTATATATTTCAGATACCAATTAAAACAAATTCATACTTTGTTTAAGTTTCTCTAAAGCAAATAAATATTTAAGTTCAAAGACAAAAAAACACTATCAGTTGAAAGGGTTCAAAGCGCGTAATAGGTCGGTCCAGCATAATGGATGACTGAATTCGTATACAGTCAATAGTTTACCATGTTGAGATTTATACAAAACTAAAATATTGGAAGAAACGAGAAAAGAACATACCAAGGATGAACGAAATGGCTCTCCAGCCTCCACGTTTTTTCTCCATCGAATTTTTCGGATTCTCAACAACTTCCATTTCCGGTAGTAACCACAATGATCTGAAGAAAGCTAAGATCTAAAAGACGAAGAAGACTGTCTTTTACCTTATGAACGATCTCTAAAATTTAGCCTAACAGAATATACTGAAATTCCGGGTTTTTTTGGGTAGAATCGCATAAGAAAGAATGCATTCTGACTAAGGCACGACACAATAATTGGAAGATGAAGGTTAGAAGAAACTAATAATAATTGGAAGATGAAATGAGGCTGAGAAGGATTTCTTATTTATAGACATATAAGTTGAGAAAGAGAAAAAGAACTAACGCTTTTCAATTCTAACTGCCTCATACAATGTATGGTGTTACTGTATGTGTATCTCTTTTTTCGTTCTTAGTAGTACTGTGTGTATCTCGTTTTATATTTTGAGAGGTTATATGGTAGTGTACATACTACAACTATTAGTTTATTGACAATTTTCAAACTTCATTAAAAACTCTACCATAATTCCATGATTAGTAACATAATTATTCTAATAAAGTTTGTTATTGGTATAACTTGAGACGACATAAAAGGTTGCTTTACTTGTTTTTTGTTTTTATTTGTTATAATCATATTATCTATTTTTTTCTTGATCAAACTCATATTATCTATTTTGATTGAAATTTGTTGAATATAAATATTGAATACCGTTGTGAAGTATGACTAAATAGAAGTCTGTGAGTGAACATTCATAAACGATTGAACATTACCATTCTCTTAATAGTTTATCTGAGAAAATTATAGCTCACAAAAGACTCTAGACATAAATGTTTATGACTATTGTATCTTCAATGTTTGTACTAATGTTATCACCATATAGATTCAAATTTGCAAAAATATTTAAATGCTTGATGTATCTTAAGAGTTATACATATTAATTATCCAGTGGATAATTACATATTAATATAGATTCGTGAGAAGTAGCCTAGAATATTAAACTTGCGTTTCCAAAAATCTATTACAAGATTACTCTAGAGCTCAATTGTTTTAGCCTTTTCTACTACAAGATGTATGTATGATCTAGTAGATTATGATCTAGTAGATATGAATCTTATGATTCTCAATGGACAAAACATGAAAAGAAAGTACGAATCTCATCGTATCTGTCTAATTAGTGGACAAGTCTTGTATATATGATTCGAGTAGAGTCAGAAATAAGACGCATAGAGAGCCATAGACTACATTACAAGTGGGCTGAGACGTGAGAGAGCCCATGGTCGATGAGAATCTTTGGATTAAAACAGAATTTTCGCCCCCTTTTTGTTTCTTTTAACGGAACCACTTGCTTTCTAAAAAATGGCATCTCCAAAAAATATCTAAGCAAAATGAGAATCTAAAGAAACTTAACAGCAATCATCTCAACTTGATCTTTGGAATTCGATTAACGTCCGAATAAAGCATACTCTTTTAATTTTCTCACATAGAAAAAGCTTCGGTTTTTGTGCGGTCACATGACTTCTTAGTACCTTTTTGATGCTAATAGCGTCTCGTCTTCTTGATATGAGGACCGCTTGTTAGAGAAAAGCGCACATAAACTGTTCGACGAAATGCTCCAACTATGGACTCTCTCATCAACTCAGCCTCCATTTCATCTTTTGCTCCACGGAATTCGCTGATTGATTCGGATACCCTTTTGCCCCTTTCGTCCTTCTCCACTTTTAACCCAAACTATTTGGGGAAACTGAGTCTTTTAGCTGGAGGAAAAGGTTGTGGGCCTGTTCTAGGGTTTCTCGAGGTCAAGCCGAGGAAGAAAGGTTGTTGCTTTAAGGTTTTGAGGATGTGCAAGAACCGAAATTCGAGCTGGGATAGCGACGGGAGTAAGGATCTGGAAACGGAGATTTTGGAGTTCATGAAGAATTCTGAGAATCCTGGGATGTTTCCGAGCAAGAAGGATTTAATCCGTTCTGAAAGATTTGATCTTGTGGAGAGAATCGTTAACCAAGGTGGATGGCTTTCAATGGGCTGGGATTTGGATGAACAAGAAGAAGAGGTTGAAGAAGAAGAAGGGACACACGAGGAGGTCCGAGTGAACCAGAACGTTGTGCTACGGGATTTGAATATAGAGAAGCAGCTTCGTGCTAGTAATTCTAAAGATGGAGCTTTTGATCTTTCTTCAAAGGCTTCATCTTTAAGAGAGTGAGTCCTCTGAATTTACATTGCTTTTTCTTATTTTATTCTATGCCTTTGAGAATGTTTGTTAACATAGGTTCTGGTTCTATCAGAGAAGTTGATGGTGAGAATGAGAGTGGGATTGAAGGCATTTTGACTAGATTGGAGAAAGAAAGGAATATGAGTTTAGGGATTAGCTTGAGTGGGAAAGGTGAAAACAATGGTGCCATGAATGATATTTCCCAAAATGGTTCAGTTCCTCGGTCGTCAATGATTGTGGTATGTTTTTTTTGGTTTATTGTTGCTGTTCACTGTACACAAATAGTCCTGATGAATAAACTGTTTACGTCGTGAGGTGTTTGCCGATCTTTTTTTTTTCTATCAAAAGACAGCTAGTGAAATTCAAGAAGTCGACGGTAGTAGAAGTTCAGGTGGATATGGACAAAGTAGGTATCAAGAAGCCAAGTCAGTTTCAGGAACGCGAGGCTTAAGCGATCCGTCTACATCAGAAACGTGGAGAACATGGAGTATGAGGAGAGCTGGATTTACTGATCAAGATTTTGAAGGTATGGAGTGTGACTTTTGTCTTCTTCCGTATGATGACTTCAGTAAAAGAAAGATTTTAAAGCCATCAACATTTGTACAGCTGCTGAAATTTCTTCCAGTGATTTGGTTGGTGTGAAGAAGGATGATACGAATAAGGATTCTGGTGATAGCATCAATGGAAAAAAGAAAACTGCATCCTATCCAGAAGATATAGATACAACTCATATCAAAAGCCGTCTTCAGAATCTCCAGTCAGAACTTTCTTCTGTTCTTCAATCCCTTAGGTCTCCTCCTGATGAAGTTCTGGCAAGTAAGGTAACGCATGTTTTCATTTCTTCGTGTGTAATTGTTTGACTGGAAACAGTTCTCTATCTAATTGATCTATCATAACTGCTATTGAAATAGTAGCGATTTTACTGGTAATATCCATTTGGCTTATTTTTGTGTTTATGATTTCATGTAGGATAGTGAGATAAATCCTGGGAACTTAGGGAACCTGTATGATGATTGGGAGTTCAAAGAAAATGAGATCATACACGCCCAGAACAAGTTACGGTCTACAAGGGCAAAGCTAGCAGTTCTAGAAGGAAAGATGGCCATGGCTATAACGTATGCTTTGCTCATTGTTTGTGCAAATAGATAGGAGGAGGGTGCTTACACTATTGTCTCTCACATTGGTTAGCTTATTTTTCTTCTAGAGACGCACAGAGGATTGTCCGGGAGAAACAGAGAAAGATAGATAATGCTAGGAGAGCTTTAAGGTTACTACGGACTGCATCCATAGTATGGCCTAACTCAGCTTCAGAAGTTCTATTGACGGGTTCATATGACGGTTGGTCAACACAGGTCAGTTCATATCGATTAGAAAAGGGAAACTGATTACTCAAATCTGCTTCACCTCTGCTGAATTGGTTAAATGTTAATGCAAGCAGAGGAAAATGAAGAAAGCACAGAACGGAGTCTTCTCTCTAAAACTGAAGCTATACCCTGGAAAATATGAGGTTAGATCATTCAATCAACAGAGTATTTGCATGTAATATTTTACTCGTTTATGAGCCAAACGGAAATCTTAACCTTTACTACATTTTTCCTCACAGATAAAGTTTATAGTTGATGGCGAGTGGAAAGTTGACCCGCTTCGACCCATTGTTACTTGTGATGGATATGAAAACAATCTGCTCATCATCTCATGAGGTCATAGGCAACAAATTTAAGAGCTAATCCCACCATCGATGGAGCATGAGCTGAATCAATAGGGTTTTTAGTTTCTTTTGGAATTCACTTTCATGTAGAGTAAGGTAGCCAGGGAAAGCAGTAGAGCTAGTTTTTTTAATCTTGACAAAACAAGAAAGAAAAAATGTGTATATCTCGAATTTTCCATCATTGTAATGAAACAATCACTATGTTCCTCTGACGAGAATAATGCAAACATTTATCACATTGTACAATGTTACACAATATATAATACATCCATTTCTACGATGAGGTCGGTGAAGATGAAAACTGTTGGTTTCCCCTTACTACATAGATAAATCCACTTCCGCAATATACTTTGATCTCTTTCGTCCGCAGGTCTATACTACCAAGGCTCACTAGTTGAGGATTGTTCTGATCATTGGTGTTTCCAAGACCTAGCTGACCATGTTCACCCCATCCCCATGTCTTAACTTCTCCAGTCTCTACAAGGCATACACACAGGTTGTTTGTTTATAACCCTGAAAGTCTGGAGAAAGAGATGAATTTGCACCCCTCGACATTTACCTGTTACAGCAGCAGAATGCTCTGCTCCAGCTGCAATTTTCAGAACTTTAAGTCCATCAAAACCGGGAACTTTCTCCAAGAGAGGTTCAGAGGAATCTACTTGTTGCTTCTCGGATTGTTTATTAAGAGTGTTACCAAGCTTGAACACTTCGCCATCGACTGTTCAACAAGTCCATGAACAAAGAAATGAGTTCAGTGAGCAAATTTGAAGGTATTGATGCATCCACAAGGAAATTACCGGTTAGTAATAAAGCATGATTCCATCCTAAAGCAACTTCTCTGAAAGAAAGAGACGAAGGCAAACACTGAGGGGTTTGAACATCAGGGCTGCCGCAGAATCCTCTTCCCCAACTGAACAACTGTCCATTAGCTGGTCAAGCACATCAGAAGAGGGGTTTAACAAAGGATATAAACAAATAATTCGATCAATCAATGGATCTGAGCATGAGAGACTTAATGATTAACCAGATATAGCTGCACTGTGATCTCCATTAGCTGCTATACGAACAACCTCAACATCTTCTAATCCAGAGACAACACATGGAAGATTTACTGAATTTGTTCTGTCTGATGAGAAACCTAGCTGTCCCCGCTTTCCAGATCCAAATCCACACACTTGATTCCCTGAATAACACAAGATAAACCAAATAAGAGAAAATCACTTGTCTTGCAGAACAGATGAATGATGTATCAGATGTATACCTGCGAACAAGACAAGTGAGTGGCGCATACCACAAGCTACCGTCTTCACATTCTTATCGACAAAGTAAGAGACTTTAGCTGGATAGCTAAGTGACATGTTATCACCATGGCCAAGCTGACCAAATGCGCCATTGCCACATGTAAAAAGGCAACCGGAATCTACACACAACACACATACAACACAAAAGGTAAATCAATTTCTTTTGTCTACTGATCAGTTACAAAACTCCATATAAGGTATACCTGAAACAAAAGCAGAGTGGCTCCATCCAGCTGAAGCTTGAGTTATAACATAGTCGTCGAAGAAAGATACTGGTTTTGGGAAAGAAGAGTCGAGCATGTCCCCATGTCCTAATTGACCAGCGTTTCCCCTTCCCCATGTCAACACCTTACCACCTCCCAAAAAAAAAGAAAAAAAAAAAGCATACTTTAAATGTTGGGATCAGATGACAAAGTAGTCAACTAGAGGAATCAGAGATTTACCTGAAGTCAAGGCGATGACGTGAGCGCCGCCACAAGCTAGCATCGATATGGAAGCAAGTGACGTAAGCGAGAGAAGCTGCGGGAGATGCTCGTCTTCCAGCTTGCAAGTCCCTAATTGGCCGTCCGTACCTGCTCCCCAGCTCCAAACTTGTTCTTCATCATCATCAGCCGGAGTTCCACCGTATTCGGCCATTCCTCGACCTTGTCCTAACTATTTTTCCGTTTCTTTTTTAATTGATAGTTTGGTCGGAAACACTGACAAATCTCGTTTGCGTACTTTTGTCTCCGGCTTACTTAAGTAGGGTTTTTGTGTATTTATAAGTGAGTTGACTTCAAACGAGTTATTTATATAAACTGTACGGGTCGGTTTTTTGTAATTAGTGTAACCGGAACCGCACGGTTGTGTTGTGTCCGAGCGAGATTTAAAAAGCTTGTCGATTTTATTTCAACTTTTTAAAGTTTGAAACGATTTTGAATGTTTCTTTATAAGTGAGCTCATTCACAATATTTGATAGAAAACACACCATTACATTGAATCACTAGCAAGAGGAAAGAACCAAACTTCACCCAAGAATTACTAACAAAAAAAATCAAAATGTAAAAGAATCAGAAATTTCTTTATCATCAATCAGGACTACTAGTAACTAGATATTTTTCACTAGATTCTGTTTCAAAGAATATCGTCGTAGGCTACAACATCTCTATGTTTAAACTCCCTTCTAGTCGCCGGAGATTGACTTCCGTCTCCGTCGGTATTACTATTGCTTCTCGGGTTGACAATGGTCGATGCTAACCTATTTCTTCTCCCATGTTTTCTCAACGGCATCACAGGTCGAAGTAGCTTCGAGGAACAAGACAAAGACGGTGACGTTTTATCCTTTTCTTCTTCCCCCACCGTCACTCCTTCCTTCCACGTCACCAACGGATCCGTCTCCCAAACAACCTGCAACTGCAACACAAACCCATTCACCAAAACGTTACAAACTCAAAAGAGCTTTGCCACTAAAAAGGTGATTAGGTCCGGTCCAAAACATCATTATATATTACCTTTTTGGAATCTATGGAGATACCAAAAGTAGGCTCGTGACTTCCGGCAATGGCGGCTTCTGCTGACTCGACGGTTCGATACAAGACGGAGCCAGTTCCTTCTTTGTCGATTCGGATTCTCGAGAGTGAGCCGTAGATCTCGAATCTTGATTTTAGCTCCAAGACTGAACAGTTGGCGGGAAGTCCCATAACGACCAGGGCCGGTGGCGGTTGAGGTTTTTTGGTCGGTTTGTCGATGATGTCATCTAACTCCGATGACGGAGGCGTCCAAGGTCGCCGGCGTTTCGAAATTCCCGCCGGTGTGTGTCGGTATGGGTAGGGTTTGTCTCTCTTGCGGCTCATATTTGCTTTTACTCTCGCTCAGTACTTCGAATTTGTTTTCCTTTTTAAGAGAAATAAACTTATTGGGCTTTAAGGTTAATGGGCTTAACATCGGCTCAAGGCCCACTTTTTAACACTACTTTCTCTAGTATGAAGTCTTCACTGTCCCATTTATGAGAGTTTGAGAGAGACAAGACAGATCGGTGGATCCTACAAATCTCCAATGTTTTTCAGAAATCCCAATCATATTGTGCCACGTGTTGATTGTGTGACCTGAATACGAGACTGGAACTATTATTATTAGTGCAGAGAAAATCTATGTGCAGGACTCAGGAGTTTGTACTAAGAGGTCCCACACCGACGTGGATGGTGGAAATATCTGGATCTGAGTCATCGGATCCGCACACGTGGCTTTGAATGACTGTGATGAGTTTTGGAAAACTTCATTCGTGGTGGTGATTCAGATAAGAAGAGTCCTGTCTATTTCCAATTTCACGACCAAAGGAATAATTTATTGTGTAGATATACGGAGGGGTGTTATCATAATCGAATAGTGCAAGTCCTTTTCAAATAATGAATCAGTTCTATTTTCTACTCAATCATTGACTAATTGGAAATGTAGCACACTACAAGTTATCAGTAATAATACTGTCTATTTATAACTCGTCGTATGCGAATTATTATATTTATACGATATAATACATTTTGACAGCCAAAGGAGCACATCATTTCAAAAGCACAACCTTTCATTCCCCTAGCTAGATAGTCATTGAAACATATGGTCCTGTAGATGGATTTTTACGAATGGTCACAATGTCGAAAATTTGATATAACTCACAAGACAGTTGATATTTTATTAAGAATTTTGTAACCATCCATGAGCATATTTCATTTTTTTGTTTTGTTTCGGAATATGATGAACCCTAAGAAAAAAAGGAAGGAAACAGATAAGTTATCTTGGGCCACAAGGGATGTAGACCTCCAGTATCACAAGTTCACAACCTTGGATTTGAAGCATTATAATAAAATCCGAGAGCTGCAAGCTCCGGGAAACTGTATTGATTACTTCCCAATCCTTCTTCTTCACTGTATTGCGTATTATCGCTTTTCACCGAGCTACCTTCTTCCCCAAGCTTCTCGACGTCGGCTTCCATAGACTGAGTTTCAAGTTTCTCTTGCATTTTCAACTCCTCTTTGAGAAGAGCAACCTGTTTAAATGTTTCATCATAATGTTGAAAATATAGAGTCTCTACAAATTGGCTTGTTAATTTCACAACAAATGTACCTTGTTCTTGAGGGCTTCGTTTTGTAGGAAGAGAATGTCTCTATCAGTCTTGAGCTTAGCGTAGCTAGCCTTAAGAGAGTCACAGTCGTGCTCTAACTGTTTAGTCTTGAACCTAGCCCTTCTGTTTTGAAACCAGACACTGACTTGGCTCGGCTGCAAACCCAATTTTTCGGCCAGCCAGAGTTTCCTTTCTGGTTCGAGTCGTTTCTCTTCTTCGAAACTCTCCTCTAGTAAACGCAATTGGATTGGTGTCAGCTTCCGTTTCTTGGTTATCTCCCGGATCTTGTAGCTCTCACAGACGTCGTCTTCGTCCACGATGTTAGTCTCTGTGTTGCTCATTGAGCTAGATCCTGAATTAAGAAGAATGTGTAACCAAAAACAGAATAAGAAATTCGTAATGACACGAAAATTAAGAAGAGAATTTGATTTATGTCACATGAAATTTTTCAAAAGTTTCAACATTTTTGTTCAAACTTTTGTAAACTAAAACAACAGTCTTGTAATCTGAGTGGATACAATTTGGCAATGAAGATTCGTCAAAGGTAAAAAAACTTTTAGAAAGAATAAACAAAACAAAAGATGCATTTGAGAAAACCCACAAAACCAAAATCCAGAGTGGTGGAACAACTGAATACCATAGAAAGCAGAGTGAGAGGTTGGAGGAAAGCAAGAAGAAGGAAATTTATGGCAATGGCTTTGGTTCTGGTTCTGAAACCAAGAGAAAACTTCTGGATCGGTGTTTGAGTTTTCCATTGGTGACTGTTGTGAATGAAAATGCTGAGTAAATGTACTGAAAATGATGAGGCTGACTCTTTAAGACTCACTTTTTATAAAGAATAAATCATGGAAGAAGAAACGATTCCTTTTGCTGGTTAAGGTGTTTGGTAGGAAGAGTGAGACAAAGGTGCTGTTTTGCCATAAGAGGGATTATACTTGTGGTTTATAATTAACTGAGTTCAAACAAGGCGATTGACTAACATTTTTTCCAATCCGTAGGCCTCTGAAACGAAAACAATTTGTTGTCATTTTTTTGTTTTATATAAAAATTTACTCATTATATTAGACTTGGAAAAGAGTGGAGAAAAATTATATATAGCAAATAAAAAAATACTGATTAATAAAACAGGTTATGCAAGCATTATTGTGTAACAAGTTAAACTATCATAACTCTATGCAAATATGATTATTATGGTTCAAGAATTAATTAGAATTAATTAATTAAAGAAGAAAGAAAAGAAAAAACCGGATCTAGTGTAGATGAGTTCGCAAGTTGGATTGGATATGCTCTCTAATCACCTTTGCTGTCTACTTATATTGCAAGTGGGTACAATATTTCCTTATGTGACACAAACAATCCTCATGTACTACGCTTGACGAAAAGAAGAAATTTTTAAAGTGACCCATTCTTTTGCTTTTCCATCGACATCAGATTCTTTTGTTCTGATTTCGTGAAAATGTGAATGTCCAGAGGTGTAATAAATATTACCTTGCTTTTGTTTATACTATAAGTATAATATTGTATGTTTGTTTGGTTATATGCTATTATCTGACTTCAGCAAATATGAATCTAATTACCTTTTTTTTTGCTACGAGTAGTTATGTGTGTTGGGTATTCAGAATTCTGGATTTTATTACGAGGATCCAAACCCATATCCAAACCACCTCAATATTCGATTCTTAGAGCATGATGAAATGTATTAGGGACTAAAGTTTTTTACATGAAAACATCGAAGATAATTTATATAATAATATATAAAAAGATCTAGGCATAGGCCACGCTACTCATTATGAGAGTGAATATAAAATTTTATGTACAAATTATACCTCTACCTTAGATTGTTTTCATTATTTGAACTGGTATCCCCAAAACACTTTTCAAAAATATCGTGTAATACATACAAATCCATCTCTCAAGGTATAATTAAGGTCGGAATAATAAAACTCTTGAGTTTCTAATTAGTAATTACTGCAACGTTTCTATTTCACAACATAATCTTGTAGATACCAACAGGTGCACTGTAAAAGACTTCCATCTTTGAATTCTTTGGTGACACTGATGAATCTCATGCTAAGATGCCATGCCATTGTAATGAGATTGGTGGTCCCCGGCCCTTCAGTATTTCAAAGAAGATTGTCGATGTAAAAGGACTAAGTAGCGCCGAGAGTGTAGCCCGGCACCTGAACCAGTATAGAGAAGTCATGTCGTCAACCAGTATACCTTATTTTTAAACTCAAAAGTTCAAATATGATTTTCGTTCTCGAGTATGCTTTCTAGAACATTAGCGAGCTTTAAGTCTACCAGCTAGCAAATGTGATGTTCATGAAGCTTTCTAAAATATTAGCCAGCTTTAGTTATTGCTTCTATCTCTGCGCAACTAACCACCTAATAATCAATATCAATACATTTCACCAAGCGATTAGCTGTAGTTTTTTTTTTTTTGTGTGTGTAATAAACTAGGTATTCCGGCTTAAATGGGACCGCCGACTCTGGGGTCGCCACATCATCCCGGTGCAAAGGACCGGTGACTCCGACACTGTGGGTCCTCACATCATCTCACACACCGACTAATCCTGGGTTCCGAAGAAACCATGTGAATGCCCCAGTGGCCAACGCTACTCGAATTCGAGTGACAGAAGAGTACTACCCTTTTTTTACCACTGGACCAAGGCTGCTTGGTTTGATTACCTGTAGTTTTGCCATCCTTGATGTAATTGATATATATCAGCTAGTCAGGGCTTCAACCACATCACCCAATGTTAAGCGATGGATATCCATCAAAATTTTATTTCTTACCACATTTTTGTGTGCGTAAATAGTCGGGTTTTACTGCAAAATATGTTGAATTTTGTTTTGAATTATATTGATAAAATGTAGTTACAGTGTATGTTTTTAAATCATTTGAATCTGATATTTAATTTATGTAGTTAATTAAAATTTATAGTAGTAATGACACCATATGACTATATGAAGTTATGGACAGCGGATCTAGAATAGACAGTAAATAGTAGAATCCGTGAGCGAAAAATGCTCAGAACATCGTTCATAAAGTAGTTAAATTGTTGAAGTACGTAGAATATATATCTTGGTTCTCCACATGGCCACTAGACCACTAGATATTATCCTGAACAAATTAGGCGGCTTAAAAGAAAACAAAAGTCATCTATATATTATATACCGTTTGTACATAACCATAATGATGGTACGAATTGAAAGGAAATGGATATGCTGTTTTGTTGAAAGAGGGAGTTTTGGTGTGGTTCATGGTCATCTCTCCAAAACAATTGTCTCATTTGGCGTCTTGTTTCTCAGCTCCTCTGGTTCACTTTTTCTTGCTTTTTTACTTTGATTTTCTGTTTGTTTTTGGGACCAGCTGAATACTAATTTCTTTTTTCTTGTTTGTACTAAGAAATTAAACTGTACAGAAAATTGAAAGAACTACGAGATTTTCAACCAAATAGGCTAGATTAAGGCTGAAATTGACTGAACCATGTGAAGAGGTGTGATTCAATTGCCGGATCGTTTCTCTGAGCTCTCGATAAAGGATCCAGTTCCTCTATGAGAGAAAAAGGTCTTAAATCATAACTGTGCGAGTCTTGTGTTACATTTATTTTTGATAGAACCTCTTAATCAAAACATTATAACAACATTAAGACCCATTCATTTAAAAATGATTATTCTACAGTTTTTAAACGAAGCGATTATGATTTCTTTTGTGCACGATAATCTCTTTTTGTGGGAGACAATAACAAAGAACAATTATAGCGAGAGTAATCCACTATGGTACTGTCCGGTTTCAAAAATCAAGGCATGCCCTTCCTGATCAATTTGTTGATAAACTATACCCAGACCAGACTTGAATAGTACCGTTAGCCATAAGAAAATAGTTTTAGACTTCTAGATTAGTAATACAGTGCTGTTGGCGGCGCAAAACTTCAACTTGGTAGAACTAAGTCTCGTTCATTGATTGTATGAAAACTATCAAGCTACTGGATTGAAAAATTACAATAACAGCAAGATTTCGAGCATAGACTTGAAATCGAGTACCAACACTAGAAAACAGAGATTATTGTTACCCGCAACTAATATAGTGATATTTATGTATTTTAGGTAGTTTTAAACTCTTTTTTTTTCATTCTTTTTCATCATTTTCATAGCATATACACATTTTTATGTTGCATTTTGTGTGTTTTTTCCCTAATCAGGTGTTAAAAAGGTGATATACCCATTTTGGAAGCTATTGAGAGTGTTTGGAGGATTTGAGGGTTGATGATATAAAGGATCCAGAAATTATGCTTCAAAGATTTATTCGTATGAAGGCTTTAGAGATCTATTATGGAGTTTACATTTTCATGAAAGTCATAGGAAATCGAGTTAGCTTTTCAATGGAGGTGGTTTCAAGTCATTTGAAACTATATTCTGGGAGTTATGATCAATATACTGGACACATGTCTTTCACAGCGGCTCGGTGCAACGGCTCAGGGAGAAACGAACCTCTGGGAACTTTACAGCGGCTCATTCTCAGCGGTTTGAGTTGGCACGAGTCACTGTCACTCTTTTTTATCCAGTTTTATGTTTCGGTTGACCCAAGTGTGTCTGGATTGACCCGGTTCGCTTTATAGATTCCTTTAAATAGTCTTCTTAAGGGAAATGAAAACCCTAAGCTACCTAAGCATAACTTTCTTAATATTTTTGTTCTTGTACTAATCTCTTTGTAATTTTTGCATTCATCTAAGTATTTCTTTTAATTTCTCTTTGTCTACTCTTTTTCTAACATGGATCTTCAAGGATTAGAGATAATCTCTTGGGGTTTCATGGCTTTTAGTAAGTAGATTTTTTTGTGCTCATAGATTATGTTGATTTAGGGTGATTATGAGGTGATTAAGGGTTGTTGATGTTTGTTTACTTGCTTCCTCTCTATTTGGCTGTTACTAATGCTAGATTAAGGGCAAAATCTCTTATCTAGAGCTTAGGAGTTTTCATGACCAGAAGGTGTTTGATGAAATTTCTGAACAAATTTATTTAGAGCTTTACATGTTTTTCTAATGATAGTTGATGTTAAACATGTTTAGTAGTTTTATAAACTTGTTTTTAATGCATGTGAATCTTGTGATTGCCAATGGGAGTTGATATTTTTGTTTTGGTTTGCATAGAATTATTATCATGAGAGTTGATTGATTTACTTGAGTGTTCTTGGCTTAAGGATGATTTGTTTTTTCATGTTAATATTTCTTTATCACCAAATGATCACTCTAATATCATTAACCTTGATTCATGAGCTTATTACTGTTTTATCATTTGCATTTTATTAATTTCTTTTTGTTTTATATATATTGTTAGTATATATTCACATTTTTATAATTGTGTTTAGATCAGATAGTTTTATGCAATTTTGGTGTTGTTATCTTAACCCTTTTAGATTAATCTTCAAATATCATAATGGATTTGAATAATTGAAGTGGATAAGCAGCAAAATCATTTCATCATATAGGTTCGTAAAAACTAAATCGTTTATATTGAAACATAACTTTAAGAAATATTACCGCGTGATATAAGTATAACACGTTCACCGTTGAAAACAAACAAAACAAACAAAAATATTCCAATAAAAAAAAACAAATTAACACAATTTTGAAACCTATTGACGAGTCTATAACCTATTGGGCTTAATAACTTGAGTTGAATTCTCATGATTATAATTAAAGCTCATTACCATTCTTTTATTTTTGTGGAATGTATCATAAAAATTAATCACTACATTGGATAGCACCGAAGCTTGAAAGTAGTTTGTATTAGTTCTATCCATGATATGTCACAACTCAAGTTTCAAATTCAGGAATAAGCGTATATCTGAATTGTAAGTAAGGGAAAAAAGACTTACATTTCGCCCTAGTTATTAAAAAGATTACTCATAGTTGCTGACTTAGTGTTTAGGTAATTATGGATAATGATAGATTTAATACAAGTAATAATTTACTGATATTCAAAATCATCAACTAATTAACAACATACTGCCACCTTTCGTGAAACTTGCAATTCTAAATAGCTTCCTTTTTTGTTTGGTCAATGCAAGAGTTTCATTACACGGAGAATTGATGAAATAACTGGTAAGGTAAATTTGAAACAAAAATATTATAGGAATCTTGAGGACACGAGTTTAATGAATGGCTTTAATTTTCACGGTAATAAATCTGCAATAATGTCGAAGAAATAAATTGTTCTTATCATAAAATTGATGCACACAAAGTCAAAGAAAAGTTTCTTCCGTCCCTTTTATATATAAAAACTGCAAATTTTGGTTTTTTTTTTTCCTTTAAAGAGTTCTTTTTACTATATTATAAAATATCGCTCTACATTTTTGATATAGAAATGAAGAAAATATATTTGTATCCAGCTAGCTAGTTATTTAAGATTGATTATATATCTTACTTGAGAAACTATTATATGCATTTTAACATTCTTTAACATGTAAACAAAAACATTAACGTTTCGATAGTAAATTGGAATCATTTTCCAATAAGAGTAATGCTCGACATTTGGCTATTATGCAAAGTCAACACTATCAAGAAACTGAGTAACATGGAAAAGAATCACTACTAGGTCTTCACACTGATGACACGTTTTAGATTTGTAACTTTTTTTTTTTCAGTATGCAGAGATTAATATATTTGGTCAATTTGGATTACCTTTTTTCTGTAACTCATTGAGTGGAGCTAGCTAGGGATTTGATTCCCCTCATCACCTTTATATTATCCGCAACTTTTTGGATTTGGTTTGCATCATTTACCAAGAGAAAGCAGAACTCAATGCTTAACTTTCCAAATAATAGATGTTCTACTCGTCTACATTCAAATGACAAACTAGAAAAATATACGAATATAATATATGGATAAAAAGACAAATATACAGATTAAAAAAGATATCTATCTAAATATTTAGATGTAATTAATATTTTTGAATTTTCTATAATTTTAAAACTAATGCTTATTGTTATATTTTGGTCGGAAGTATTGTTGAAGTAGTTTTACAAATTTAATCAACTTATGCATAAATTCTGTACACGTTATCATATTCATACCAGGTAGTGATTTCCATCCTCATTCCTTTTCCATAACAATCTATTGTTTATTAGCCGTTGATGAAATAAAGTATTACTCAGATGTTTAGATATCTACTATCAATAAGTACTATCGATGACTTGATGCCAAGTCATGATCAACATCCATGATTAATTCTTGCACCAGATTTGCTTACCTTTAGTAATTCTTGGATCATCATCTTTAAGTCCCTAAATAAATTCTAATAAGAAAAAGATAAGAGAGCCAAAATAAAGTTTTTTCCTAAAGCGGCGTAGTAATTTGCAATATAAAAAGACTTGAAGACCCTGTTATTCCTCCTCATCGCTCAAGTATATGAAAATATATTGTAAACCCCCTTCAACTCTTCTTCTCTTTAAATTCTGAGCTCACTTTCACTTAATTATCAAAGATTACTTTTGTTTCTCCTCCTCAAAGTTTGAGAGACAGAGAAAAAATGGTGGGTTCTTCAAGAGCAACAGTTTTCTAACACTAAACTTTTCTTTTGGTTATTTTCAATTGGTTTTAAAAATACATCTTTATTTTGTTTGTTTTTGCTGATGTTCATTTCTGTTCAAGCTAAATATATTTCTATTTCTAAAAGCTTTTTACATTTTTCAATTTGGCTGTTTAATTCTAAATGCGCAGGAAGTTGAAATGCAAGAAGAAGAAAACTTGAAATGGGAAGGCTACACTGACTGGAGGAACAGAGCTGCCGTGAAAGGTCGTCATGGCGGCATTCTCGCAGCCTCCTTCGTCTTAGGTTAGCTACAAAATTACAAATTTACCCCAGTTTTCCTCTCATTTTCCGAAACTTTTTAATAACTCTATTGTCTCAACTCTCAACTCGCAACACTGCTTTTTAATAGATCTCTTGTCTCAATCGATCTCGTGGGAATCACGTGACTGATTTCTTTGTTTGCTTTTTTTGCTTTTTTTTTGTGCGTGTGCGTGTGCTGTGAAGCCGTTGAGATATTGGAGAATCTAGCGTTTTTAGCGAACGCAAGCAACTTGGTCACATATCTTACGGAGTTCATGCACTTCTCGGTGTCGCGAGCGGCGCGTGAAGTGAGCACTTTTATGGGCACAGCCTTCCTCCTGGCTCTCCTCGGTGGCTTTTTCTCCGACGCCTTCTTCTCCACTTACATCATCTTCCTCCTCTCCGCCTTCATCGAGTTTCTGGTACGCAAAGCCTCATAGTTCCTTTTCTTCATCAATCTTCATTTTCTTGACGTTAGAATTAGATAAGCTTGGTTTATGGGCCCCACTATTCACGCTATGTAACCGTCTTTAGATGGGGCCGGATTCGTACTTTGTGTGTGCATGTCAACGGTCGCTGTTTTATCTACTTTAAGTGAACCACTTAAAATTAAGTGTGATATTTATGACATTCACTTTATAGTAGTATTTGATTCTCTGTCATGAGCTGAGTTTTGCCACATTTGTTAACAATTTTTTGACGATATACAAACAAGTGTAGTGGTATTACTGACAAAACCGTCTTATAATTAATAATGTGGTTAGAATATTTTAGTTGTTCTCTTTGATAACACAATATTCTGTTGTTGTAAAAATGTTTTTATGTATTTTTATCTAACTTTAGTTGTTGTAAAAATGTTTGTTGCCTTTTTTGCTTTACTTTTTAATCTCATCTTCACCTGGCATTAAAAATGATCACATTCACATCTTTATATTAGAATAAAATTCAATTAATGGGCTGAACGGGATATACGTACACGTACAGGGACTAATACTGCTCACAGTCCAAGCCCATCGTCCGTCCCTAATGCCGCCTCCATGCAAGAGCCACGCCGCGTCACCATGTGAAGCCGTCGGTGGTTCGAAGGCAGCGATTCTGTCCGTGGGACTGTATCTAGCGGCTCTAGGAATTGGAGGGATAAAAGGGTCGTTGCCGTCACACGGAGCAGAGCAACTCGACGAGAGTAGCCCTAAAGGTCGAAAGCAGAGATCCACATTCTTCAACTACTTTGTGTTTTGTCTTTCATGTGGAGCACTTGTGGCCGTGACGTTCGTTGTATGGCTCGAGGACAATATAGGCTGGGAATGGGGTTTCGGAGTCTCCACTATTTCCATCTTTCTCTCCATTCTTGTCTTTCTCTCCGGTTCGGGGTTTTATAAGAACAAGATCCCTCGTGGAAGTCCTCTCACCACAATCTTGAAGGTAACTTGGTATAACATGTTTTCTGATAATTGTCAATGAATAACTTGCGTCTCTTCTAACGTAGTTACGTTACGTACAGGTTCTTTTAGCAGCTTCTATAATGGGTTGCTCGAGTAAATCTTCGGGTAATGCTGTTGTGAACTTCTCTGTAAGTCCATCTAGTCACATTGTTAGAAAAGATCAATCAGAAGAAGGAAAAAAGAGGCATTCTCAGTCACTAACCAATAGCTTGAGATGTCTAAACAAAGCGGTAGAGGGCAAAACGGTCCATAGATTGCTCGAATGCTCGGTCCAACAAGTGGAAGACGTCAAGATCGTGCTCAAAATGCTTCCGATTTTCGGCTGCACTATAATGCTCAATTGCTGCTTAGCTCAACTCTCCACTTTCTCTGTCCGCCAAGCTGCGTCGATGGACAGAAAGATCGGAAACCTAACGGTTCCCGCAGCTTCTTTACCGGTTTTTCCAGTCGTGTTCATGCTGATTCTTGCTCCAATCTATGACCATCTGATTATACCATTCGCTAGAAGAGTAACAAAGTCCGAAATGGGTATCACTCATTTGCAAAGAATCGGTGTAGGCTTAGTCCTTTCGATATTAGCAATGGTGGTGGCCGCTCTTGTCGAGTTAAAACGGAAGAGAGTAGCCTCAGAAGCTGGATTGCTTGACACGAAAGAAACGTTACCAATCACTTTCCTATGGATCGCGCTTCAATATCTGTTTCTAGGATCAGCTGATCTATTCACACTAGCCGGATTGCTAGAGTTTTTCTTCACAGAAGCCCCTTCTTCTATGAGATCACTGGCGACATCACTCTCATGGGCTTCTTTAGCAATGGGGTTTTATCTAAACTCGGCGATGGTGCTGATTGTGAACAGTGTGACTGAGAGTGGTGGAAAAACCCCTTGGCTCGGCGAAAAAATTAGCATTAACCGTTACAGACTAGACTTGTTCTACTGGCTCTTGTGTGTTCTGAGTGTTGTTAACTTCTTACACTATCTCTTCTGGGCAATGCGTTACAAGTACATATCAACTGGTGCCAGAAGCTGATCTGATATATAAACTCTTTAAACTTACAACACTTGTAGAACTTTTTTATGTTTTTTGAGAGGGTCAAGAATTTAGATACATCCACTACAGTGTTACTTGGTTTATAAACTACTTATTGTGTTGAATGTTTCGATAAAAAAACTACTTTTTGTTAAAATAAAATTTAATCTAATATTGAAAATAAATATATTAACAGCATAATTAAGTAAAGGAATGATAATTTTTCCCTTTTTAAACCTAAATTCGTGGACACCTTAAAAATCGCGACTTGTGAAATTTGAGATGGAGGAAGTCAGCGTAGTTTTTGAGAACAATAAATAAAAAATCTAGAAATTAATACTCGATAAATTAATAATCTTTATAAATTGATAAAAAATTTCAGTCTCAACTTGAGTCAATGTAAAAATTAACAAAATTCGATAAGACTATAAGGTAATAATTTTTTGAAAACCTTATGTAAAAATAAATTTTGAAAACTTTATATAAAAATATGATCCCAATAATAATATAAATTAATAATTATATAGATTTATGTATATATAAGTAATGTAATATACTAATATATGACTTTAATATTTTATTTTTACTTTAAATTAGGATTTGTTAATCTTTTATCTCTGATATTTTTATTGTATTGAAAATGTTATTGATATTTATCTTTTAGATTTATAAAAAGTTTACACATGTTGCAAAAACAGAGTTTTAGACATTAAATTTAATTTTATATTTCTAAATGGTTTCAAATTTATTGTAATATAATTTTTAATTTCATTTTCAATTTCATTTTCATCATTGTGAAATATACTTATTTATTTTTATACATATTGAGCTTATAAACATACATTGTTTTTACATGAATATTTAATGTATCATATCAAAATCTATTTTAGTGTGATAAATTTTTTTTTTTATATAATTTTAAATTTGTATATAATAGTTTTTTTAATAAATTTTATGGATTAATATTAATTTATTTATAAATTAATAATTATATAAATTAATAATTTTTCAAAATCCCAATATTATTAATTTAAAAAGATTTTACTGTACTACTTAGTTTTTCTCTCTCTTAAAATCTGAACTGGTAATTTGCTCATGAAAAGCCATATATTCGTCAACCAAACAAATTTTTTTTTTTGATCAAGAGCCAAACAAAAAATTAAGACATTATATTCCGGTTTTGCCATTCCAATTTACTCGTGTAAAGTTAATGGTTATAATTTCTTAAAAATATGCTAGCAGATTATATCCTCAAATTTAGTATTTACAATGTCCATTCTTTGAGTAGTTTCTGTTTAGCTTATTTTCAGTCTCTCTAGTAGTAATAGTCACTTCAACGTCAAACTTATGAAGTGGTGGAGTCATTATTACTTACTAGATAAAATTCCACGCAACGCGCGGAATAACTGCATATTATTTTGTTTGTTAATATTTCTATAACATGGTTTTTTCATTTTTTTAATGTTGTAATCGTTTTGTTTTGTTTTAATGTTAGCAAACTG
>KE154084.1:0-17872 GCA_000411075.1 Sisymbrium irio | reverse complement strand
ACTTCTTTCACATCCAAATTATCAAGAGGAATCGAATGGGTCGAGTCGAAGTGCTTTTGCTCGAGCTGAAGTCACTGTACTCGATGATGGCTCGCTTTGTACCCGGGACATGTANATATCCGAACAAGAAGAAGAACCGGGAATATCTGAGGCTCCCTCATAACCTCAGTGCGACCCTTCACTCCACAACAAACTATCCAACTTTTCACCGAGTAAAAGTTTCAATCCTAGGCACCTTCTCATCAATCCTTGTCCGCGCCATTCGTCCGACCATGCTCCCTCTCGTCCGGCTCGGCACCGAGGAGAGGAGCAACGTGGCCGAGCTCCACATGATTGTCCGGCTCGGCATAAACAAATGGAAGCCAAGTTGGTCTAGCCGGGCATCTCCATCGATGGTTGTATGTCCGACTCGGCATCCCCTGCTATTCCGTTGAACACTACTTCGTCTAAAAGCTCGGCTTGTGATACTAAAATTTTTCGTACACTTTTCGTAAAGTTATCGATAAAATAGTTGTAATCAAACTATTTTCTGAATATCCTTCTTTCTTCGAAAAAATTCAAATATGGAAACTTTTCTGATATTTAAAAAGACTGGCGGGACTATCCTGCTCGGCCCGGAAAATGGTTGGCCTTTCCGACCGAGCTGGTCGTCAGACCCTGATATCCATGTCCAGATCGGTATTTGGAGTGGAGAAAGGGAATGGCCGAGCCGGCCATCCTTCCAAGCTTAACCCGGACCGGCTCAACATCCGGAAGAAGGAGGAAGAATTGCCAATCCGGCCATCCGTTCTGATGGCTATTGTCCTGCTCGGCGTCCCCTCTTGCTTCATGCTGAACCATTTTGCCAGAGAGTTCGGTTTATGGTACGAAAAGATCGGAAAATCGCGATTTTTATCGGTATATCCAAAAATCATACAAAAAAAAAGTTTTCGTATATTGTTTAAAAGGTTATTGACAAAAATGATATAAACTAAAAGCAATTCCGACCTGTGTGCAATAAAAGAGCAATTCCGGCTATCCCAGATTGAATTAAGCTACAAGCTCAATTATTCTACAATCATGGTCCATCACAGAAGCCCAACAAAGTGGATTCAGCCCAAAATTATCAAAGGAAGACTGATTTTCGTCCATATTCAAAATATGATTTTTTAATGTATTTCTCCCTCTTATATGCACAATATAGTTTGAATTTCATCTCCCTAGATGCTCTGCATGTTAAGCAATTATTATGGACGAAATGAGGCTCATATTATGAATAAAAATAACTCTTTTATTTTCTTGAGTGTCTTCCTCAGTGATGTGTAATATCCATTGTGTGATCATGGTCTGTAATATCCATTAATCAAACCGTTTTGTCATGGTGTGTCATATCCAGGGGATCATCCTCATTGTCGTCTCGGTGCGTCATATCCTAAGACATTGAGTTGTTGAATCAGGAGTGTTCCGCAGCTTTTGTGTGATCATTCGCTCCACATCCTTTGATCTTTGATATTTCACAGTCTTTTGGATGCAAAGCTTATCCCCTAACCACCTTAGAGTGCATCATCCTTGGGAGCATCACATCACCTAGGAAGATTCAAGAACTTCCCTTCTTTCTTCCCGCATGATCTAAGTATAAACTGCTCAGCAGCACGTGGGATCCCAAAAGGCCCATCGTGCTCTTCAAGCTTCACACAGAAACCAGAATCATTCCATATGGGAACCGAGTCTACGAATCTAAAATCGTGCGAACTCTCATCCCCTTCGGATGCATCCACCCCAAAAATCGTAGAACCAATCTCATCCCAAGAAATGTTGTTATCTTTGGAAAATGGATAAAATGAAATATTTTTCAAAAAAACTAAAAGGTGTTATTTATTTTCTTGGTGTTCATAATATAACTCTAGAGAGAGGAGTGTTCTAGGTGTTATTGACGTTCTTGGTGTTCATGATATAATTATAGAGAGAGAAAAAAGAGAGAAGGGAGATAATTTAACTTAGCAAAAGAAGGAGATTTGAGAAAATTTAGGGAGAAGGAGCTCCTTCTTTTTTATAAGAGAAAGATGGGTTCCAGGAACAATAAGTATCGGGATATGAACAGTACACAAAAAATCACTGTTCATCATTACAAAAAGATGAAACATAGCACAGTCTTTCGCACCACTTAGAAATATTTTTTCGAAAAACAAACTTACCCGACAAACAAGCCTCGGCCTAGAATGCCTTTGGCCATCCGCCTCGGCTAGGATACGACAAGGTAAAGATGCGGGTACGACGGCTCGGCAAACTTTCATGCCAAGATCGTCCCTCTTCCGACCGGCTCGACAATCCCATTTCCTCCATCTTCTCGGCACAACCACGGCCGGCTCGGCTTTGACTATTTTAGGGCTTAGGATGTTTTGTATAAATACTTACCGATTTATACCTTTGTAAAAAATAAGTAATAAAAACCAGTTAGTTTTCTTCTGTTCTAGTTACTTTGTCTTTTGATCGTTCTCAGTAATTCTGCTTTCATTCCAAGATTCTCGATTCCTCACATAACAAATTATGAAAATACATTGAGGTGAATACCGGTTACCACATAGTTTTTTTCCGAAAAACAGTTCAAATCAAGTTTTTCGTAAAACCTTTTTCCCGAAAACTGTTCATGATAAGCTTTTCAAAACTTTTAGTAAAATTTTTCCCTAAAAACTGTTTAGGCTAAGTTTTTCATGGGAATTTTTCCAAAAAATTGTTCATCTAATGTTTTTTAAAAGATTTCGTAAGAGTTTTTCCGAAAAACTGTTCATGATAAATTTTCCGATAGTTTTCGTAAGAGTTTTCCCGAAAAACTGTTCAGGCTAATTTTTTAATGAAAACTTTTCTGAAACACAGTTCATGTTCAATTTTTCAAAATCTTTCGTAGAATTTTCCTAAAAATTATTCAGGCTAAGTTATTCATAGAAATTTTTTCCGAAAAAATGTTCCTGTAAAGTTTTTTGAAAGTTTTTCGTAAGAGATTTCCCGAAAAACTGTTCAAGCAAAATGTTTCATGAAAAATTTTCTGAAAAACTGTTCATGTTAAATTTTCGGAACTTTTCGTATGAAAACCATAGGAGGGCAGATAATGCCAAGCTGGTCAGGCATTGTCATAATGCCGGACTGGTTAGGCATGGGCATAATGCTAAGCTTGTTCGGCATGGGCATAATGCCGAGCAGGCCTTGTGCAATGTCGACCTGGTCATGACGTTTTGCGGGGAGACAAGCTCGAGAGCTGAGGGTGATGGATTGCCGAGCTGGTTAGGCATAGCTATAATGCCTATCTGACCATGTGAAATGTCGAGCTGGTCGTCATGTTTTGCGGAGAGACAAGCTCTAGAGCTGAGGGTGATCGAATGTCGAGGTGGCCATGCATATGCCGAGCTGGTCATACTTGTGCCGAGTTTTGAAAAGCCGTTCTAGTTAAGTTTTTGTAGTAGTTTTTTGAGAAAACTGTTCATGTTAAATTTTTCAAATTTTTTTCGAAAACAATGGAGGAGCAGTTTCACTCGAACCGGACATATACAAAAACGAGGTCGGCCCTTTATGTCCCGTCCTGAAGTTCTAACACGAACTATCGAGAGAGAACGGTGGTGAGAATGCCGAGCCGGACAGGTGATCTATGTTAGGTCGACATTTTCCACCATGAAAGATGTTGAGTCGGGCATTCCAAGCTCGATCATAATGTTTATTGACGAACCGTTTATAAGTCTTTCCCAAAAAAACTGTTTAAGTTAAATTTTTTGGAAACTGACTTGTGTTCACCCTGAGGCCGAGCTTACCGTGTTAGTCGACATTTTGCCAAGTTTTAAGACCAAGCCGGATGTGAATGGTGTGTTCCGAGGCCGAGTCGACAGTTTTTTCTGATCACGCCTTGACTCTGAACCGATTGTTCGAACAGTACGAGGAATCGATCGATTGCCAAGAAATCAAGCTGGACCGGCCGTGCATCTCATATTGGATCAGCGGTTCTGGATCCAAAGATCGCCGACCCGCACACTGGGATGCACCTTGGTGGGGCTAGCTGGTCGTAATGTAGTGTGTGTGAACTTTGTCACAAAATATTGGAAAGTGTAGGAGGGGACTGCTCTCTTTTTTGTTTTGATGAGAATTTGTTTTCTCCGGAAAATGTTTTTCCTAAGAAATTTAAGTTTTTGGAAGAATCTCAGTGATGAAGTGAAGCTGACCCGAGTCGGTCATCCTACCAGGATGGGAATGACATGAGTTGATGCCAAAGAAAGTTCAGTTTTCGGAAAAAATTTCAGGAAGTGCAAATGATGGACGAGATGGCGCTTCATCTCTAGAAGGAATAGTCAAGCCGGTAATATTGTTTCCCTTCCACTAAATTCTTGCGAGGTTTTTCCGTAAAACTGTTTTAGCTAAGTGTTCTGAAAGTTTTTGTAAGATATCAAAGGAAAATATATTTATCAAGCCAGACGATCATGCTTCGGAGGCGATCGCATTTTCGTGTTCTGCTACGATGTTTGTGGAAATTGGTCGATCAGGGAGTATGCCACTGCCTCAAGTTCTCGTTTATATGATGAGGATGGACTTGTGGCAATGAAGATCTACCCCAAGCCAATGGTCATTTTTTATGGGGGATCCGAGATGATAGGATGACCATCACGAGTCAGCATATGATGAGATGTTTTTTCAGAAGAAAGTTAAGCTTCATATTATAAGAAAATTTCCAAGTCGCTTAAGGCTTGTTGGATAGTCCTGAACCGGTGAAGGTTTTTAAGGAGCTTATCAAAGTGGGAAAAGGGTAGGATTCTCCAGCCAGCATTGGTGGGGAGGAGGCCATGATGATGAAGTTTTCTCAAAGGATATGTCTTTTCGTTTCTATGAAAATAGTTGCACAGATAGATTTTTTTTTCCTAGAAAAATGGTCCCAAAAGCTTTCTCCTTAAAGGAGGATTTATTGAAACCGGCCTTTAAAAAAGATCAAAGTGAGCTTGTAATCTGTTATTGATGTAACATGCAATACTACCTGATATAAGCTAGTAGGCACAACACTTATGTTCCTAGGATTGTATATACCAGCGCGCTGAGAAGCATTCTACTAGAAGCAGGCCGTAAGCAACCAGCCTCAAGCCCAACAAGCCCAAGATGTCACCTGCTTCAAATGCAAAGGCAAATGGCACTATCAGAGAGACTGCCCCAACCAGAGAGCCATGATCATCCGAGAAGATGGAGAGTATGAATCCCTGGATGAGATAGAGGCAGAAGAATCTGAGGAAGAAGTGACCGACTATCCGGATGTTGGAGAGATTCTAGTAACTATGTGAACACTTAGTGCCATGTTTGAACCAGACACCATGCAGAGAGAAAACATCTTGCACAGTAGATGTAATGTGCAATCCAAGGTATGTATCCTTATCATAGATGGTGGTTCTTGCACTAATGTGGCTAGCAAGTATTTGGTTGACTGTGAGGACTAAAGACAACCAAACACCCCTGGCCATACAAACTTAGATTGTGAGATGACAAGGTGGATCTCAAAATTGGAGATCAAATTTTGGTGCCATTCAGCATAGGCAAGTATGCAGATAGGGTGCTTTATGATGTTATTCCCATGCAGGCTGGACATATTCTTCTAGACAGACCGTGTCAGTTTGACAAGGAAACTGTCCACAGTGACTGCTCCAACTACTACAGTTTTGTGCACAACAAAAGAAGCACAACCTTGCTCCCCTCACACCAGCCGAAGTTTATGAACTTCAAAAATCCATGGACAAAGGATCCAAAACCAACAAAATCAGTAAGACCAACTTGTACATTTCATCTGTTAAAGTTCTTAAATCTTTAGAGATGCACACACGTGTGCTACTAATGGTCGTTATAGAAGGGTATCTTGAAGGAACTGAAGAGACCAACTATCCAGAAAGAGTCCAAAAGCTTTTTGAGCAGTACAAAGATGTCTTTCCAGACGAGTTACCAACCGGCTAGCCACCCATCTGAGGCATGGAGCAGCAGATCGATCTTGTACCCGGGGCTCCTTTACCAAACCAGCCAGCTTATTGGTGTTTACGTTAATGATATCTTAGTTTACAGCACTTGCTTAAAAGACCCTATAACACATATTGGGAAAGTGTTAGAAACATTGTGGTTGGAGCAACTCTATGCTAACCTAAAAAAGTGTGTCTTTTGTACTGATCATTGGTGTTTTTAGGCTTTGTTGTGAGTTCACAGGGTCTAAAAGTGGATGAGGAAAAAAAAATCAAAGCTATTCAGGAATGGCCCAAGTGCAATGGATCAGTATAATTTGGTAGTAGACGTATGGAAGTAGACCTTGGTAGTAGAATTTGGAAGAAGAATTCTAAAGTAGATATCTAAATTAGACTTCTAAAGTACTTCTAAAGTATTTATTAATATGCATTCTTCTCTGTCTGTAGTATGGAGCAGCCTGCATTCCCACGGAGGTTATTCAAAAAGGGTGATGAACCCGCCGCGCTTAAAAGTATAGGCTACTACTGGAATGATAAGAAGTTGTTCAGTGCACTGGCAGACCTACTGAATGATGATGAGTGGGAAAAGATTAGTGAATCTAGGTTGGGTGTATTTTTAAAGTTCCACAAGCTATATTTCGGTTGGGCCTCTCGGTTAGTGCATTAATTGATGGGTTATCAGATATCTTGCAAGAAGAATTACAAGATATGGAGTCTCGTTGGTGTAAACCCTTTAAGATTTTTTCTGTTGGAGTTTGAAAACCTCAGTGTGACTACGTCGAGGAAATGGAGCAGCCAGAGGTTAAGGTTACTGAAGAGATGACGTAATTCTAGGAGAAGATTGGAGTGCATATTGATGTTGGGCCTAGTATAGACGATCTGATCCTTGCTTGTAGCTATACGTCGACATGGCCTCGGGAGAATCGAATTAAGCTGGGATATTTAGCCATCTATGCTGGTTTTGTAGAAGCACGGAAACCCAACTTACCTACACGGGAAAAGATGGCTAGGCTAGTGATGGAATTAGATGCATTCGAGAATTACATATGGGCTAGAGTAGCTTTTAAGAATCTAATCCAGTCAGTGAAGAAAAACATTTGACTTAGAGCTATACCATGGACGGGTTTGTTGAAGTTCTTCAAGTATGGGTATATAATGTGATGCCGGATTTTGCTTCCAGCTTCGGGGAACCAATTGACAAGGCACTCCACCAATTCTTGCTTTCTCCAGGTTCAGAGGTCAAAATTATATCAAAGAGGCTATGTTAAAACAGGTAAAGTACAAACCTAATTATATAAGTAGGGATAATTAATGATATCCAAATATTGATAAATGGCTTTTACGCAGACCCGCTTCAAAAATTGTGTGATGATGGAGAACATGGCAGATATGTCCCCTAAGTGGGATAACGATTGAAGAAGATGAGGCCATCTACAACATTATTAAAGCAATATTTGGGGAGTTTCGTCTTGCGTGGAAATGGAAGAAATCTGATTGGGTGTCATACGGACTGAAGGTCTCTAACAATGTAAAGCTTGAGTCTTCTGGTGGAGACAAAAAGAGAAAGTGCAAGTCAGATGAAGAAGTCCGCAAAAGGCAGCGTTTGGGGCCACCGAATTCGGAGAGTTTAGTTGGCCATAAAATGATGGAAATAATAAAAGCTGGTTCTCAAATTTTGTAAACCCATCATTCATCTTAAGAATTATCCTTGTGCACCAATGCCCCAAATCGAAGGAAAAGATGGCAGCTGTGGAGGAGAAGTTGGAAGCTGTTGATCAGAGGATGAAAGAACCAAGGACCGAAGAGCAGTTTAAGTCATATGAAAAAACCGAAGACCCAGCACATGAAGAAAAACTTCCATCTCGGGTTAGTTCCAAATCTTTGAAAGTAGAAAAAAACTAAGAAAACAACTGGGAAACGTAGGGAAATAAATTCGATAAAGTAGAAATTCATATTTATGTACGACACAAGTTGTTTGTTGGTTATCTGCATTACAAACACTTTAAATTTTCAGACTAAATTTTTATCTTGATTTAATTTCCGATTATTTACAACGAAATTTGCAGAAAAAAATCTCCGACAAGTGAAAGTGTAAATTGTCGCAAAGAAGAACCAAAATCTGAAGAGCTGAAAACTCCAGCACCGGAGGTACCGCCCGTGTCCACCATCGGATCCCCGATTTATTAGTTGTGAGTACCTTGGGGTTAAATTCCGACAGAAGCCGAGCTGCAACAACAAAAAGAAAAAAAAAAAACAAGATGTTAGAATGCAAGCGGCCTTGATGGCGGCTCAGGCAAAGACTGATCGACACCAGCGGTTGGCTGCAACACAGTGTAGTCCGTATGAAGGAAATAGCACCGTCAACGTCATCATACCAAACAAGAAAAAAAAAGTATCCGGCGGTGGATACAATCCTTCACACCAGTCGATAAACAAAAACTAAAGATTCTTGTTGATTTCCTGAAACTTCATCCGTAAGTCATCTAAACATTTTCCATAATATTTTTTAAAACTGGACGTTTGCAGTCTTATACGAAAAAGAAGAAAACCATGGTTGCATAGTGGTGGTGGATTCTTCGACAAGGCTGTTGAGCTTATTGTTGTACTGCTACCTTATCTGATGCCGGAGTTATTTGTTGACAGGGATAGCTACACATATGAAAGGTACACACACGAGCGGGTAACAGTTGGTGTTCATCAGAACAAACCTCCCGTCGGTGATTGTGGTATCTACTGTCTGAAGTACATCGAATGCCATGCGTTGGGGATGTCGTTTCCGATGACGTTGTGCGACTCAAATATGAAAGAAATCAGGGAGAAGATGCCTGCTGAAATATTCAATGAGATAGACCGGATGAAGAAAACCGCAAGTGCTTAGATGTGGAATTATACGAGGCACGCAGCTGACTGTTTGGTCAGTCATTTTAGGGTATGATTTTTGGCATGTGATAGGATAGAGATGGTAATTTTTGTGATATCTATCCTTCGGACATGAGCGAGTCGCAGACTTCTGTACGAGACTTCTCAAATGAAATATATTTATGACTTAATCAATTTATTTTAAAGTAGACTTCAGTTGAAGCCCACTAACGATTTGTAATCTGCTGATGAAATTTTCAGTAAAAGCCAACTAATGCATTGTAGTCTACCTAATGAAGTCTTTATTGGAAGCCCAATAACGAAGTCTGAAAAGGTCAAAGGTATTTACTTAGGTCAACATAACCATAATTACTGTGCTGGTCTATCTATTAAATCAGAAACGAGTTCAATAATTGTGTTCACTGCTACACGCAAGGGATATGAATTATTATGCTGTTTATTAGTCATGCCGCGTCTGTTCATTTTCACAGTTAATATGTAGCGGCTTCTTTATAAATAACTTCTACGAAGAAGTTATGGGCACAACTACTTCTTTTCTTGCAGAAACCTCTTGTCTTGCAGAAACGATTCCTTTAGAGCTATGGCTTACAACCTTCTCTCGGAGACGAAAAGGAAACCGACGGTTTTCCATTTCAAACTCAAAGTGCTCCGAGCATATTCGTGGTTCATTACATTTGTTGGGCTGTTCTCGTCGTACATTATAGTTGATTACAATGTAAGTTTCTTTCTATATTTTAAAGTGATGGTATTTTCTTATGTTGATATGATGGTGTTATGTGTTATGTTATGTATCGAAGGGAAGGAAAATGGAATTGTTTGTATCTCCAGATGACACCAAAAGATTCCAAGGATTATAAAAGCTTGAAAGGAGTTGGATAGAAATTCAGAATCTTGCAGTCACAATGCGAGTTTCAGGGTTCAGACTGACAAAGTCTTGTTACATGATTACCCCCATACCTTCGACTCGAGCAAGGAAGATACAATCTATCAACCACATGCACTACATGGACTTCCTTAGTATTGACCATATTCAGGATTTTGACACAAAGACAGACGTTGCAATCGGTATATATGGTTCATTATACTACGTTCACAGTATATTCCTATTATACACAAAATCAAGATCGTTTTCATTGCAGGTATGATATGTGTGATCTACCGCACATGTCATATGGTAGTTGATTGTAAGGACCATTTGAAGACAACACGAATCTTCTACATCCGTGACTCAAAGTAACTGACATACATGTCTTAGTGCATGCTAATTAAAAGGGAGTTGATGTATCATCCATTTCTTTTTAAGGACAACAAGATCTGGAGCATTTGCCTATGGTTCAGGTGTGTATGAGTTTTTTAAAGGGTTCGTTGCCTCTAAGGAGGGGTTTCCTATTGTGGTCATCAATTTGTGGAGGATCAAGAGATGTGGCCGTGAAGAGGATGACTGTTGGTTTGAGTCAGAAGATGGTCTTTTTGATCTGCGCGTTGACCTTGAACTCAACGAGATTACATAATTCAAGAAAGAGTATGAAGCTTTGAGTCACGACCTTACGCCGGTTCCGAATGAGAAGCAAAAGCAAAAGGAAAATTTAAGGAAATGGAATTGATAGGCAAAACTTTGTTGCGCTCTACTTTGTTGCTTTCTATCTTAAAAATGTAGTGTTTTATGCGTTGTTCGCAGACTTCTTCGATAGACTTCTTTTATATATCTAATCAGACTTTAATCGTAGACTTATTTTAATAAATAATTATATAAAAGAAGACTTCGTTTGTAGACTTATAAAGTAGACTTCTTAAATAAGACAATTCTAAGCAATTTGAAAACATCAAGAGTAATCAGTGAATTCCAGTCAGGCTTCATGCGTAGAGTTCTAAGATGCAATCTTCAAAATAGATGTCATAATGAGGAGATTTCTATGAACCATCTCTATTCCCCTAAATATAGACAACAAGTGTTAGTGATCAGTACATACTTATTTGGATCAAACAAGAGAAAAAGTACTTACATAATTACTTCAAATATGGTATGGTTACTTACATTTGAACAACTGTATTGTTTGTGCTGCTTTCTTGGTACTGATCTGCGTTTTCTTGACATTTCTACCCATGTCTACCACCTAAACTTCTTTTGTCTACCCCGACCGTATTTCATGACAAGATGGAGACATTGTATAACAGTGGCAGTTGATACATACGAGTGTCTGGGATAAATGTTATATTTGTATGTAGCATACAAATACTCTTTTACATAGCATGGATGGACAAGGTTAGACATATGCATATCAGCTGCGGTTGAAGCTGCAATTGCATGTGAGTAAGGAATTTTATCAAAATCAAACACACGACATCCACAAGATCGTGCTTCCAAATCAACAACACAGTCACGTGAGCTAACATATGGTATCGTGCTTCCAAATTAACATTGAAACCCCATCCATCTATTCATTGCACCGCCACCATATCTGTATAATGCTAACGTATTGCCAACAAATACTCAACTCTGCGGCTATGCAGTGTTGTCAGACTCAATGCATCTTCTCTCCTTTTCAAAAACCACTTACCTAACTTCTCTCTCACAGACTCCAAAAGAAATGAGATGGGAAAGCCTCGGGCATGTTTAAGTTTCTGCAATGTTGCTCGTCTTTATGTTTTATCTATCTCCCGGGCAGTAAACTTGAGACCATAACGCTGGATCCGCCACCTCCAAGTAAGATGCAAGACAAGGATTTATATCCCTTATATTATTCATGTTTCTGTGATACTCCTCAAAGGTTTGGACATATGCAGCATCTTTGACCAAGTACATAATGTGTCTCCCATTAAATTTACTAGCTATATTTTCTTGAAGATGGTATTAACAGATCCCTCGTGTTGCCCAAGGAATCACATTGTAGCATGCTTTAGCGATTGGAGAGCACCGGTCAGACACTATAAACATAGCATTTTCATCCGAGAAAAACATGTGCAATTTGTTGAAAAACCAGTCCCAAGATGCATCACACTCGGAGTCCACAATACTAAAAGCCAGTAGATATATCTGAAAGTTATCATCCTTGCCGGCTGCCACAAGTAAAACACCACCGTACTTTCCGGTCAGATAAGTTCCATCAACGACAATAACTCGTCTCAAATAGTGAAAACCAGATATTGAAGCTTTAAATGAGATGAAAAGGTATTTAAACTGATTCTCCTCATCAATTATAAAGGTCAGTCACACTTCCTGGGTTTATTTGCTCTGTTTGCTGCAAATAAGCTGGCAATTTGGTATATCCTTATTCAGCCGTTCCTCTAACTAACTGTTACACATAGATCAAAGCTCTGTACGAAGTGGTATAATCCATTCTCATACCAAACATGTTCCTCAATGAATTTTCGATGTGCTTTTGAACTATACCATCGATTATTCCAATTACGCTCTATGAAAAGCTTTGCAATATATTTTGGGGTACAATGATTATGTAGAGCTGCTCGGTCGGACACAGAACATGTATGTACGTTGATATATTTTGTGACCCAAAATGTTTTCCCTTTGTTCTTTGCAGTCGCTCTTATCCTCCATTTGCATCCTCTGACACAACACTTTGCGACAAACATAGACTTTGTCGACTTGTAGATTTTGAATGCGAATTTTTGCATCACAACGGTCAAACGCAGCTCGGATAGCAGCTCGGATAAGATTTACTGAGTTCCATCAAGTTCCGAAGTCTATTAAAATTATATTATACTTCTAAAAAGTCTTCTTCCTGGTCAAATGAAAACTAAACCCCAGTAGACTTTACCTAGAAGTCTAAGTCTGCGCCATTTTTTTGTTTTCAAATGAATATAGTAGACTTCATGAGAAATATGTTTAAACCCGAGAAATTTGTTGAATACAAAACTAACCTATATTAGACTTCAAGTGAAGTCTACCATCCAGAAACCGATATGTAATTCACGAATTTAACTGAAATTTATCTTATAACTGATTTTTTTAGCTTGGACGATCGTCCAGAACATCGAATATGTTTATTACCGAAGAAGCCCAACCGATATTTATGCAAGAATCACCACATGTGACTACAAGGAAGCATTTGAAAATTTGAGAATTGAAAAGATGAAGTTTTAAGGATGAAAATGGAGGGGAGATTGAAGAAAATGGGGATATGAGAGTCATGGGTATGATTTTATAGCTTAAATTCGGATGGCTGAAGCATTTAGAGCTTCAAATTTGGTTGTTAATGGTGGTTGAAAAACTTGATCATATTGACAATATCGTGAATAATTAAAGAATATGAGGATATGAGTGTCATTTGCATTTTTGCCAAAAATGAAATAAAATCTAGGATAATGGCAATTTCATTATTATTTAGAAAGGAAAAGAGTTTCATTGGCATAAAACGGCATTTGTTCGAAAGAGAGATAATGGAGTCTACAATTCTATTTGACTCCAAATTAAGGGTCTTACATGTCATTATTCCAAGTTAAAATATAATAATTCTCATATTAAAATTAACGCCTTTTAATTATTTATAATGGTTTCATAATTAAAATGAGTTAATTAATATTTTGAACTGTTTTCCTATTTTCTTAATATTTTATATATTTTAATAAAATAAATTATAAAAACTAGTAATTATAAAAATACTAATATGTCTCATTATGTGAATAATATATATATATATATATATATATCATATAAAAAATAAAATATATACTTTTGTTTTACTGTGTAAATTTATCAAATATATTTTATGTTATTTTATGTGTATGTTTACTAAAATGTGATTTTATGGTTTATAAAAATAATTGATTTATTATATTATTTAATTATACTTATAATTTTGTTTAATATCTATTAGATATTGTTTTATTTTGAATTCGTTTTTAATTAGTTATTGAAATGGGACCCATTATTTTCAGTTTTTTTTTAATCTAAGGTCTAATATTTTCAGCCCTACTCAGGTCTAATATTTTCAGTGTTTTTGGATATGTAAACCTTTAGGGAAAATCTTCTGTGAGGCATACGTTTGGAAAATGAATCAAAAACCGTTATTATATCCCTGAATATCTCAAAAAAATAACCCTAAATGCTACTCCAATACACAAAACGCTTCATATATCTATAGACCTTAGGAAAAATTTAAAAATTGGCTCCATAAACAAATAAAAATGCAAATTTTTATAATAAAAAATACTAAACAATATTTTTATCATAAAAATATAAATAAAACTTTAAATAAAAAAATTTCCAAACTTCAGTCCTGTAAATAGGAAGTTGTGTTTCTCCTTTTTCCAAACATTTTCTTTTGCAATCATGAGTTTCCACCAAACATTTTCACACAGCCACTTTTTTTCTTCTAAATCTGCTAAAACAAAAATAAGAAAAAAAAACAGCAATCATCCCAAAAAAATAATAATATGATAATAAAAAGAGTTGACTACAAAAAGAGTCGCTTTTCACACTTTCTTTACTCAATAAGTCACGTTTTGCTCTAAAAGCACTTATTCCACTATTCATAAAATGATTAACCGATTTTACCGTTCATTAATTTATCAATTCAAAACAATTTGTTTTCTCTCTTCTTTTGACCTAGCCATCATTATCATTCACAGAAAAAAAAAATATGTTTTCTCCAAGTTTTTGTAATGAACGATTGATTTTAAAAACTTAAACAATGATTTCCACAAAATCTTTTGTCTTCTTCAACGGTTTCTAAGAGAAAAAGTAGTTCATCAATGGCTTCCGGTTATCAACGGTAGCCTACACTCATCAAAATCACATAGTGAATATCATCAAAGCTCTAAAAACATCTCCTTTCCAATAACTCAGTTTTAAGAACCCTAGAATCTAGAGTGATGTCGCTTAGTTCTCTGTCTTTTATCCTCTTTTTTGATTATATGTACAGCTTTTAAAATTTATGTTGAATGCTGAACCTGATCTATTTTGTTTTTCTTATGTTGAACGCTGAACCAGATCAATTTTTTCAATCAAGAATCAAAATCCATCGAATGTGGATATCGTGTTGTGGATATCCATGATTAAAATCCAGGAATGGTATATATCATGTTGTACCCTGATTAAAATCTACCGACTGTGGATATCGTGTTGTGGATATCCACGATTAAAATCCAGGCATGGTAGATATCATGTTGTGGATATCCCTGATTAAATTCTACCGGCTGTGGATATCGTGTTGTAGACATCGTGTTGTGGCCAGGGTGTTGACTGTACATGTACATTGGAGGTTGTACCATTGATGATTTATTGTATACATAAAGCATGGATGATTAGTTCTTTAACCATTGCTTTAGTTGTGAAATTGAAAGAAAAATAAGATGTGAAGGCATGTTCTCGGGAGGATATGACGGTGCGGTGCTGTGGACATGAAAGTGTCGTGGAAACCACATATGAGTTAATGAGCTTGCCCACAAAGGCATATGAGTTTGAACACAAAATCATATGCGGTTGTCCACAAAGTCATATGGGTTTGTTAACGAAATCATATGGATTTGTAGGGATTGAAGTCATACATATGGACAACCATTAATATTTTTATAATAAGTATGATATCCATATTGGACAAATGTTTAGTATTCGATGGACGAGTTTTAGTAATTTGTATTGAACAAAATACGTTGAATATAATGTCATCTTGTTTTGAATTAAACAACATAAAGAATTGTTGATATGGACAAGTTATCTCTCTTTGCAGCTATACAATTAAAGTTCATTAGATCTTACTATGCAAATTTTGAAATATGTATATCCTCCTGTCCACGACCGACTGTCCACGACCGACTGTCCATGTCTTACTGTCCACGTCTTATTATCCATGTTCCATTGTCCACATTTCGTTTTCTAATATTTATGTCCATGTTTCATTGTCCCGTTTCAGTCATCCAAGGTATATTGTCCACATAATTCATCGTCATCATTTATGTTTCGTGTACATATCTTACTGATCAAACACTATTTAAATTGTTACAAATTTTTGTACAAAAAATCGACGTTTGTGTATATATTTTATTCATCCGATACTAGTTATGATATCCACATGTCCACATATGATAAAACAATGATATGATATTCATCATAGTTTTGTAAATGCTCTTCCTAACTCATACGATAAAACAATGATATGATATCCACATGTCCTTGTCCACAGTCCCTTGTCCATAAATCTCAAGAGCAAAAGCAAGATGTTTGCCCACGATCTGACATCTGATGATTCAGTCTCTCATCAGAAAATGCGGATATGGTTCAATTTGGAAAGATTTTTTTAAAAAGATGAAAGTTAAGTAGTTTTAAAGAGAATCCATTGAGCTCTGACAATATACAAGAAAAAGAGGGAGACTTCACCTGAATTTTAGTAAAGCTCTAAATCTGGTTACCACACTAGTGGAAGCTTCTTTCTCTGGTGATTTATAGCCTCTTTATCTTCTTCAGTCGGAATATTCATCGGATCTTCTATGGCATAAAAGGTTTTGGGGAAATTTTGATTTTGGGTTCTAAAAGATTGGAAAAAATATAATTTTTCTTGGAAGAAAGACGAATGAGACATATCTCAAGTATATCAAAGAAAATCAAAAAGGGACTAAAGAAAACTCGGAAAAATATATGAATAATCAGATCAGGGTTTGAAAATCAAGAAAAAAATTTATATTTTTTAAAGCTTTGAATATGGGAAGATAAAGAGTCGACAGGGACACAGAGAAGAAAAAAAAAATATAATCATCTTTTTACTACACAAAAGTACCCTAATAGTCAGAAGTGGCTTAATTTACAATATACATGTGAAAAAGTGACTTCGTATGTAATTAACTCTAATAAAAAAAAGATTTTAGAGCTTTCCTCGAAAAAGAATGATGAATAGCATTTTCAAAATGAATGCTCTCTAACATGTTCTTTTCAATGAATAAGATGTCTAAATCATTCAACCTTTCTTGAGACATCAATGATCGTAAATAATTTTTCAATAAAATTAAGATCCTTTCTTCTGAGACCACAATCACATGTATAATCAAAAGAATTCAATAAGCAATTGAAACATTCTTATAACAACCCACATTTTCAACAAACTCAAGAAGTTCACTAGGTTTCATAGATCCATTGAGTAAACTTGTTTGTAGCAAAAAATCATTTAAATCAACATTTGCAGACTACGATGAGAAAATGTTTTATAAAATTTAGTACAATGTTCTTGTAGTTCACTTTCATCTAATGCCTTCAAGATTTTCAAATCAAACAAGAAGCCAAAAACACTAAATGAATCATTTTATCAAATCTGGTTTTGATTGAAGCTATTACCATGTTCGCCACAATTAAAATGTAATTAACTTTAAAATTATCTTCACCCGATATTATTGATTTCACCAAATTTTTTTTTTCTAAAAATATGACGCTTATTTGGAAATACAGGATTGACATCCATATCATGAGCAATACTTTTAGATATTCTGAAACTATAAGTAAATCCTTCGTCTCTATATTTCTCAAAAAACTGAACCACATATTCAAAGTGTTTTATAGCATTATTACTGCATATAGGTTTAGACTGTAAGTTCTTACTAACTAAGTTAATAGCAAACATACTGTCATACCAAATATCCACGCCAAGTAAAAATTCAAAATTATCAAATGCCATTATTAAGAGGTTGATTGTTTGTATATTTTAGTTTTTGTTTTCTTAAATCTATTTTTTGGCCAATCAATATTTCAAAGAAATAGATTTCCTATTTTCTAGGGAAACCAGATTTTCATTTCTTTTACTATTTTCTTTCAAACACCAAAATCTCTGTTTTGTTGGATTCGGAGCAGTTTTCAACGTGAATTTTTTTTAAACATATATATATATTTAAAACAAATCATTAATTCGACGATTGCTAATTTTAGACAAGCATCTAATATATAAGAGTCACTTCTACTAATTCATGAAACATTTCACACAAAATATAGGGGATACAATAATTATGTTTATGTCTACTTTTATTTTTTTTTAATAATTTTATAAAATAAATATTTGATTTAATTTTCTAATAATGTTATCAAATATATATATATATATATATAT
>KE154083.1:0-11762 GCA_000411075.1 Sisymbrium irio | reverse complement strand
CTCCCCAGTAGGATATGGCTGGCGTCCATGGGCAATATGTCACAGTATCTCATCTTCATACCGCCCAATTGACAATGGGACCAGGACTTGCTCCTTGACTTGTAACTCTCCAGCTTCGTTTAACCACTCCAGTTTGAATGGCCGCGGGTGTGGTCTGACCTCTAATCCCAACTTCTTCACAAGCTCAGCACTGGCCACATTGGTACAGCTGCCTCCATCAATGATGAGGCTGCAAACCTTTTCCTGGATAAGTGATCTTCTTCATCAAAAGATCTCATAAAAGAATGGATAAAATAGAGGAAAATATCAATTGCTGAAATGATTTTGTCTCATGTCTAATGTAGCATAGATTTTTAAAGGTTACTGTTAATTTATTTTTCTTTAAAAAACTGTTTAGGATTGAATTAAATCAAATCTTGATATTTCTTGGATAGATTTCATAAATAAAATTATAAAAGTAATTTACAACTTGTGCGAATACCTCCAAATATAACATGATGTATTGGATCGGGCCATATTTCTCTAGAAGGTGTATTGAGTAGATGAGGAAGTTGTATTTCGATTTTGACAACTTCTTAAGAACACAGAGTTTTGGTAAATCATTCTGGGAGGTGGATTTCATTTGAACAATCCAAAACTGAAAAAACAAAACGAACATTTTTGATATGAATAATAAAACAACTCACAGTTTCAAACATACACCAAACAAAAGCATCCAAATAACCGTATTATACGGAAAAAAATTCATTCAAAAGAGAATGGAGCAACCCCTAATTAGGGGTGTGACATGAGTTGATAAAACACGGCGAGAAAAAGAAACAGAATCTCTAAAAGCCACAAAGAAGAATCACCTACGATTAAAACATATTCCACCAAAAATAATAAAAGAATGTTAATTTTAATAACTTCTCTATATTAAATATATATGTAAGGACAATTCTCCAAAATAATAATATTTTTAGTTTTTGTTCCCAAAATATTTTGGGAAGGGATATATGACCAAATTGAATAGACAAATATATCCTTATTTCTAATCAGATGTTCGTCACCTCCTTTCTTCTCTTCCTCCTTCGCATCCCAAACGCCGACGTATAGTCTAACCCACTGGACTCACTCTCATACGTATAGTCTAATTCGACGAATACTTTTTGGTTTGCTTCTTTTCGTCTTTTTCTTCACCGACCACAACTGCACAATATATACTTATGACTCATCAACCAAAAAATCTCTAATTTCGACAACTTCATTAAGCAAAGATAATACTTTTACTCGAAGATCTGATTTCCATAATAAAGCCAGCAACTACCATCACTGCTATCATTATCACAAATTGAGCAAGAACTCTAGATTCATCACGATTTAGATGATGTTCTTACAAAGATTTCATATATGCGATTCAAAATACATAAATAGTTTAATTTACAACAAAAACAAATTAGGATTCTTACAAAATCGAAAAGAAATTAACAGATCTGTAACAAAAGTTACAATTTTTTAATGAGATACTAAGAACGTTGATTAAACCTATAGATCTTTGAGATTATGATTCTAATAACCTTCGAAATTTGTTCGTCGAGAGGGTCAATTTTTAGTTCATAGACACATCGTAATTTGTTCTCTTTCTTACGTTGAGGAAGAAAAATGAGATGATGCTATTAATTTATAATATTTTAGAAAAGAAGGATAAAATTGTATTTTACCCATTTTAATAAAACGTCTTTGCCTTTTTCTTCTTCCACAAACATTTTTGTCATAGATATTCCAAAACCATTTATTTTGGTCATCATTTCGATATGTAAATATATAATCAAGGGTCTAAGTTTCATTAATAAAACTCTAAACTCGTGTCTGTATCAAATATATATATGTAAAAAGTATTCTAATAAGATGATTAATCACATTCTATACTTTATATATTTATTGAAAAATGTTTTGATAGGATTATTAATTAAATGTTTGCCGAGTAAAAGAACGGCTAATTTTCAAGATAACATATACTATATCTGTTTTTTTTATAAGGAGTTAAAAGCACAATAATTAACTTATTATTTGGGATTAAAAGTTAAAGACTATTGTAAAAGTATTTATCTATCCAATTAAAAAAATTAATCCAGTTATCCTTACCAGTGAGCTCTCAGGAGCTATGTTTTCACAGTGGGTTCATGGATTACCACAGTGTATCATGATATATTAACGTGCAATCACCATATAATTGTTTCCTGTATTTTGATCTCATTCATAGGATATCATGAATGATTGCCCGGTAAATCACTGTCTTTTGACTATTCCACTTTAAACATGTTTAACTATAAAGTTTTCTCTAATGTGCAACTGAAAAAATAAGTACACTTTAATGATATAGATAATCAAATCAATTTTTTAATATCTTCCACATATATTTCCATATAATAAAATAATGTTGATGTTTAAATTGAAGAGTTGGTTAATGTACATTTGATTTTTGTTATGGTTTCAATTTTTGTATTGAAAATTTGAATATTTAGAATAAAAATATTATAAATTGAATTCTAATTTTGAATAAATAAATTTTCTTAAAAAAATATATTTTTACTTATAAAGCATGAAGTCATCTAGTTATATAAATAAAAATAGAGAGAGAAACAATAGCAGTAGTGTGTTTAACACACTGAGACCAGTCCTATCTCATAAGAGCATCTGTATTCTATTATGACATTTTTCACCGTAAAATGGAGTGACTGTAAAATGCAGTTGGTTTTACTCCAACCCACTCCATTTTTCACCTCAAAAAAGAATATTCTAGAGTATATTTATTTTTTACTTACTTATTAAAATTTTGTAATTATACCCTTATATTTAGTAAAACTATGAATTTGATCAACTATTTTATTTTTTCTTTATAATTAATGTAATTTGAAATTTTATTTTAAATTAAAATAAGTAAAATTATATGATATAACATAATCCAACTAAATAAATAAAAAATATATTTAAATTTAAATATTTTCATTATTATATTTTTTCTTATAAATGATCAATCAACACATTTTCATACATGTTATTTTGTATTTTTAATTTTAATAATCTAAATAATAAAATTTATTATTTATTATAAAATTTATGTATCAAAAGATAATATAATTTTTATTTAAGTCTTAAAATAATAATAATTAATAATTAAATAATTGTGTTGTAAAAAAAAAGTTTCATTGGAAAATGGAAAAATGAATAGTGTCATGGCATAATCCTGTTTATCCATCGGAGATGATGTGAGGGATGGATTCTCTGCTTGAAAACTACACGTTTTGTGTTCGAAAATGGGCTTTGATTCTCGTATTGATCACGCTTTTTACCCTTGGTCCATATCCAATTGTCAATGATTTAATATCTCTTCCTCAGCCTTTTTTTATATTCATATTTGCCGAAAGAGTCAACAAGTCAACGTCGGTAAAGACCCCACAACAGCATCTCTACCGTAATACGTGTATAATGCAATGCATCTTCCCGGTAATTTAACAGCCACGTGTCGGTATTTTCACCCAGAAAGTAACTCTCTATTCTATGCAATTATGACTTATGTCAAAGTGCCACCACACACACACTGTTACAGTTATACCCAATTTCCACGGCACCTATATCCATCGATATCATGAAAGATTGAAACTTTTTTAGAACTATATTAATATCTCTCATGCGTTGTCCTGAGAGATGTAAGAAAAAAAAGCTTCTTTTAATTTTATTTTTGTTGTATGGAGAGAATTACATAAAAGTTTCGTAGATTCTCTGATCAGAGAAAGATCAGGTTATGAGGTACGGAATCGTGTAAAAAGGGTTTCTCTTTTGCTTGCTTATTGAGGAATTAAAGTAAAAAAAGAAACAGTTTCTAGTTATTCTGTTCCTCCATTTAAACGGTGTGAAATGTACAATTTCTTCTACTGTCTTTTTTTTGTTCTCTCTATTTTAAATAATTGATTTTCTCTTTCTTGAGGGACCCTTTTTTTGTTGTCATAAGAATTAATTCGCTTGAGTTTTTAACTGTTGTTGCTTTGTTCTTGTTGTTTGGTTGTAAATTCTTGATGCTCTCTTTGATTAGGTGAGTCAGATCTCTCTCTCTCCTCTCTCTCTCTCTTTCTCTTTCTCTTTCTTTCCTTACCCAAAAGCTTTTGTGGCGGATAAACGGTGAAAATTCTTCTCTCTAATCCAAAACCTGGAGAAGCAACTTTGGGAGCTATAGAGATTTCTCTGGTGAATAAAGTCTTTTTATATATATGTATATTCTTGAAGAGTCTGTATTCACTTTCTTGATAGGTTTTTGAGGTGAGATAAAGTCTCGGCCTTTTTTTGTTCTTTTAGTAGATGTCTTTCTATTTTTAGTAACTTCTCTGCTTCAAAAATCACCGGTTCTTGAAACTCTCCTACCTCTTTTTCAGATCTCTGTTTTCTGATCTTTCTGCTGAGTAGAAAGATGTTAGTAGTGATTGTACTTATAGACTTTTTCTTGTCGTTTTGTTCGATTTGTTCGATTTGTTCATCTGGGTTTGTTGGATCTTTGAGTTCTTGATTTATGTCTCATCTCTGCTTGGATCTTGATAGAAAAGTTCGAACCTTTTTATTTATAGGTTTGTGTTATTACCTAGTATAAACGATCGTTCTTGTATTGCTTTTTTTGTGTAGATGGAAAAAGATTGCGAGTTTAGAAACTGGGATGAGTTAATCCCAGACGCTCTTGGCTTAATCTTTAGCCACCTACCTCTTCAAGAAGTCCTAACAGTTGTGCCTAGGGTTTGCAAAGCATGGAACAGAGCTGTAACTGGACCTTATTGCTGGCAAGAGATTGACATTGAGCTGTGGAGTAACCGTTGTCATCAGTCCGATCATCTCGATCGAATGCTTCAGATGTTGATCAATAGAAGCTCTGGCTCTTTAAGGAAACTCTCCGTCACTGGCCTTCAAAATGACTCTATCTTCTCCTTCATTGCACAACAGTGAGTTACAGCTTCCCATAACCTCAGCTTTATTGTGCTTATTATGATCACATTGAGAAGAAGCTTGAAGCAGTTATAGGTGTTATCTACATATATGTTTTATATATTGAGATTGAAGCAGTAATATGATCGGATACTCTAGGTCATGTTTAGATTAGTTTTGAGAAGCTTCGTGTAATCTAGTTAGTGTTTGGATGAGGTTAAAGCAACATAGATGTTTCTGACTGATACTTTTCTTTTGTAAGTGCTGGTTCGCTTACATCCTTGAAGGTACCAAGAAGTGGTCTGAGCAATTCAGGTGTTATAAACGTAGCTGAAAAGCTTTCATCTCTCACTTTCTTGGACTTGAGCTATTGCTGCAAAGTAGGTCCAGAGGCAATACAAGCCATAGGCAAACACTGTAAATCCCTGACAGAGTTTTGCAGAAACATGCATCCCTTGGACGTAGCGAGTGTCGTCTCTCACGACGATGAAGCTTATGCGATAGCCAGCACAATGCCTAAGCTGAAGCGGTTAGAGATTGCATACCATCGAGTCAGCACAGAAGGAGTACTTAAAATCTTATCGTCTTGTGTTTTTCTTGAGTTCTTGGAACTTAGAGGCTGTTGGGACGTGCAACTTGATAACAAGTTCTTTAAAGAGAAGTTTCCAGATATGAAAGTGTTGGGTCCACGTGTGATAGGATTCTATGATATGATAAACGATTGGGAGGATTGCTGCTCTGATTATTTTTCAGATGGATCTGATTACTTGGCTTGGGAATTTCTTGAAGATGGTGAAATGGGAGAGTTTTATGAAGATGAGTTTGAGCATGGTTGGGATGATAATTTTTATGCGGATAGGGTGAATATAGACATGGAACCGCATATTTGGCCGCCATCTCCATGAACCAGGTCTTATTATGGTTGAGCTCTCTACCTAAAAGTTGCTTCTAGGAATGGTTTTAGCCTATTATATTATGCATCTTTGCTCTATGTATGGTGCTTAAAACTTGTCTGGCTTCTTTGTGTTTTTCTAATCTAAACCGGGCCGGTTCATGGCTTTTATGTGTTTTCACTTTTACTTAGTGATGTTTAGATTTCACATATATTATATAATATGTATACGTATTTATGTTTATGTGTGTGTATAGAATTGGAGATGTGATGTATAAGAAACAAAAAGAAATGAAAAGTAAAAGGACAAGTTATTGAGGAAGAAGTCAAATGAGATGGGGTCCTTCACATTAAAGCTTTTTTAATTACCTGTCAATTTTGTCTAGTTTTCTGTCTTTCACTCGGATAAATGATGTCTTGGTCTACTTTATTTCTAGAGAGAATTGGTGAGAATTACAATTTCAGTCTCAAATTAGCTTTTCAACAAAATGATTTTTAACAGTAAACAGTGATAATATTTAACCACCAAATAGCTCTAGTTTGCCATTATTCACTCAGATATTCAACATTTTCTTTGTTCTCCTCATTAAATACAATAACACCACACCACGCTTATGGCGAATTTCTAAGCGTTTTGTTACTGGTTTCTTTATGATCTCAAAACTTTTTCGAATTATCACTTTATGATCTAAGCGTTTTGAGTAAACTTTAATTCTAATTGACAATTTGTTTTCCAAACAAATCTTATATATAATTAGGTAACACTAGGTCAAAGTCCACGCGACGTGCTGAATAATTTCACGCGACGTGCTGAATAATTTCATATGTTTTTGTTTGTTTATCTTTGTGTTCTTTTTTTTTTCTTTTGTTTTTGTATTCTTTAAGCTGTTTTATTTTGTTGTAACTTTAGGAAACTATTTAAGCATTTGGTGATTATATTTTTTTTTAGTATGTATTTATATAATACTTTTTATAATTTGTAAGTCAAATTGTAACTGACTATTATTTTTAATATAATTTCTGGTGCATTTTTTTGATATCAGGAATATGTTATANNNNTTTTTTTTCTTTTGTTTTTGTATTCTTTAAGCTGTTTTATTTTGTTGTAACTTTAGGAAACTATTTAAGCATTTGGTGATTATATTTTTTTTTAGTATGTATTTATATAATACTTTTTATAATTTGTAAGTCAAATTGTAACTGACTATTATTTTTAATATAATTTCTGGTGCATTTTTTTGATATCAGGAATATGTTATAAGTCTTTGTAATGGAAGTTTAGGAAATGAAACATTTCGTTCTTATAAATACGTATTATTGTTCCTATTAAACATATTATCCTTTTATATGTTTTAAGGTTTTTTGTGTCTTTTTGTGAGGTTTTTTTTCCTGTGGTTGGTGAAGAAGTTATCGTTATGAAAACGAAAGGTGTCATAACAGCAGCATCGTCAGATTCAAAACACTTGGTGAAAGAAAGGAGTGAAGCATTTGGTAAACAATCTACATTTAACCAATGGATTGTTGTAAATGGACATGGTGGTAAACATACATCGTTAAGTTATTCTAAAATTCCATCATTGTATGTATGGGAGAAGTCAGAGAAAGTCTGGAGGAAGAAGAGCTAATGATTTTATTTAATATTATAATATCGTTATGTTGCTGTATTTCATTTTAAATTTTCTTTTAATGTTATTGTTTTTTTTAATTTGGTTTGTTCTGACTTCTTTTCTGATTTTTCTCCATGTTTCCCAATTTGTTTTTTTTTTTTGTATTTTGTCGGTTTTACTAAATTTTATTTCCGTTTGTTTTGTATTTTTAACTTTATTTTTGATTATTTTTTTAATGGTTAATGTTGAGCAATTTTTACTTAATTTTGTAGGTCATATGAATGATCCATTTGATTAACTATCATATGTTATTTTTGTGGTAGAGAATGTTGTGTGAATGTTGAGAAGGCCGATTTTGTTATTGGGCTTTTATATTAAGTGTATTTATTTTGAAACATTATTCTGTTCCGGCCGTTTATTAAATATTTAGGAAATGCTTTCCTTCTAACTTCAATCCTGGGGTATTTAATTTTATCTTCTTCTTTGTATTCTCGCTTTCAGGTGGGAAAGTTTTATTTGGTTTCTGTATTGTTTGTTTTTTTCACTTGATTATAATATTATTGTTTATTACGCAGTTGAAGAAAAAGGACAAGAGACAAATTGGATACAATGTTTTACCTGAATCATAGACTCCACGCGACGCCGCATCCTGGTGTGCATAAACCCCTCTGAGCACTTCAATAGAAATTAGAAAACTACGTTTGAACATGTTAACTGCATAAATTCAGAAACATTCTCCTCCAACATTTTAAGTCATTAGTGTTACCTTTAAGAAAAAAGTAGATAGAATTGTATCAACAGTCTTTAAATCTCAGGAAATGCCACCGTGAAAAGAAACAAACGGTGGAAGCTCGCCGAAGTGGTTCTTAGTATCAACATTTCTTGTCCCATAACAAAACTCGTATCCATAGTGTTGAACACGCCGTTTTGCGAGACCAATCCAAGGCTGAGTATCAACAGCTGCAAGCAATTTCTGATAAATACAAGAACAATAAGTAACAAAAGAGGTAAAGAAGAAGAGATTAATAAGTAATACAAGAACAATATCACATAGACTATATCTGTACCTCTTCTTCTTCAGCAGTGGTAAAATCAGGTGACAGGAAAAGACCGCATATATTCAACTCTGAATCAGCCAAAGACATTGGGACACTATCATTCGCCTGCGTCTACGCAAGAAGAGAATGCTCATTGAAAATGGGTCGCAAACTACACACAAAGGTTCAGTCTTTAAACCAACATCAACATTACCATTTACATAAAAAGATCCAAACTTTATTCATCGTTATTGAAACCTTCTGCAGGAATGTAACTAAGTAAGCATAAAGCAGAGGAGATGTAAGTGGAAGTACCTGGGAAGCTAAATGAAGAACCAAATAACGAATATGTAGAGTCCGTCCATTGAGGTCCGGACATGGCCGACCACTCAAGGCTTCTAAAGCAGATTTCGTAGAGAAAGGATCCGCGAAAGAGACGATGACACGAACGCCGCTCTCGTCCGCCGCGTAGACACCCTTCACTTCACCGAAAGCAGAGAACACTGCCGTGATGACGTCGTGTGACAGTCCAACCGCCGGGCCGCAATTCACGACGTACAGATTGGAGGAATTTGGTTCTCCGGCGTCGGAGGAAGGCGATGACGACGTCAGACGGACGAACCGCGGCTTCTTTTCTTTTTCCGACCAACCGTCGGTTTTACTAAATGACGAAGTTTGTTCTGTAATAGGTCCAAGAAAACCCATTTGACTTTGACATAGACTTAACGACTCAACAACGAAGCAAAAAAGTAACCGAAATAACATTTTGTATATCAGATTTTTTCCGGGTTAGATCGAATTAAGATTTCGAAACAGATTTGGGCTAAACTCTGAAAACAATTAAGGATGTCCAATAATTTTGGAGGCCCAATTTTAAAGGACAGATGTCAAGTTATGGGGAAAAATGATCCTCTTATTATTGTATACTAGGGTTGGGTCCATACGTTGCACGGATTATGTTTTTTGTTCTGTTCAAAACCGAACTATCTAAATTCAAAAATCAAAACAAAATATTTCAATTTTAACCATATTTTTGTGAGCTTATATCTATTTTAAAATTTTTAATTTGAAACACTTCTATGCATACCCGACCCGATAGAAAGAGAAAAACAGTTTTTAGAGAAATGAAATTTAAAATAGACATGTGACACTATTTCAAAGCACAATTAGAAGATATTATTATTGATTATATAAGATTAATTATAGATCAAACAATATAAAAAATTAAAAATATTTTATTTGTCCACATATATGTATTTTATATATTAATTAAATTGTTGTTTGTGAATTACAATCTACACCAAATAAATTGGTATAATTAAAAATAATATATTGTATCTGAATTTAGAATAAATATATTTTGAAAAAATTTAAAAGTATTGAATAGACAAAAAAAAAGATTAAAATATACAATATATTTTAAATTTAGAAATTAACATAAATTTNAATATATTTTAAATTTAGAAATTAACATAAATTTTAACTCATTAAGTTAAAAATTAAAAATAAAGTGAAAATTTATCAAGTATAAAAGTTTGGAGAACGCATAATGTAAAAGAAAAAAAAGTGCTAAATATTTGTATTTAAATTTGAAATTAATACAAATTTTAAGTCATTAAGTGTAAAATTGAAAATAAAGAGAGAAATTAAAAAAAATACTAAACTTTGGAGGACCTGAAAAGCAAAAAAATAATGTTAAATATTAGAATGACACATGTCACCTCCTCAGAGCTTTCCTTGAAAGAACCTTACTTTATTATATAAGAACATTTACTTACTTCACCAAACCCCTGGCTTTCAAACGCTTCGACAAAAGAGTCAGACCACTTCTTCAGTTTTTCTTGTAGCTTGAAAAAACAACCAGAAACACTTTGATTTAAGGTGTTTGAAACTTCAGTTTCATAGAAGCTAAAGAAGTTAAGGAAAGGCCAAAGCGTCTGAAGAAATTCAGATCACGCAAGGATTTTTCAAGGTACCTGGGATCGGATCTGGTTTAACGCTTTTGAATCACTTGCTTCTGTTATGGCCTCTCTGAATTCCATTATCTGACATAATTTTCATTGAATCAAAACTAATTGAATGTGTTTATCTGAGACACACATTTGTGGTAGCAAATATAGTAGCACAAAATAAAAATACACCACACAGGACAATATATAGAGTAGATCGCCTTACCTCCATTAACAATGGTTGATCTGTTATCATTTCTTCTTCATTGACAATTTGACATGTATATCATTCAGCTTCATCTAAAAAATCGAACCAGTATCTTCAATATAAAGTATACTCACAAAAAAAAAAAGAAATCTTGAGATACACTAAACAATTTACAAAAAGTATCTTTTGAAAAAGTAAAAGAAGAAGATGTGATCAAATAAATAAAAAGACGATATATATCGCTTAAATTTCAGGCCGAAGTTGGTTTATGAATCAAATGCTTATTACCACAGTTTTAGATCCTAAAGATCCTGAAATCGAATTCAAGAGCTGTTGACAATTTTCAAAATGCCTACTCAATTCAGTCACCTACATACAATTCCACCCAGACAGTTCAACATCCAAGAACCCCTGTAGGGAAAAAAAATCCAAAACAACAAATATTGGATTTTATAGAACTTAAAAGGCAAGAAAGAGAAAACAAACCAGCGCATCAGAGTTCTGATCTCGTGTTCCAACTTCGATCGCATCTGTTTATTTTCCACTAACTGTGAATGAATAAAAAAGCTTTGTTTTCAATGAATAAAAAGCTTCATTTTTGTTGTTATTTTGTTAGTTTTACCGAAATGAAAAGCTAACGATTGGTGTTGCTGCGGAGTCTAGACCGATGGTTGGGGAGTGTGAACCAACTGTTGTTGCTGCGGTGTATGCATCATCGACTGTGGCGTATGAACCAGCGTCTGCGGTGGGGGGAGGCGATTGCAAAGACGATTGCTGCTGCTGAGAAGGAGGAGGAGACTGTAACAGACGTTGTTGCTATTGCTGCTGATGGAATTTCTGTTGTTGTTGATGAAACTGTGCCTGTTTCTGTTTCTGTCGGAGGAATAGATGGTCTTGATTCGTGGGTGTACCGAAATCATGCACCAATTACCTCCAGAGAACTGATCCATTTACTCCGATCTCACTACCGTCTCGTTAGACATAGAAAGCCAGAATTCAAATGGCTTCACCGTAAGCTGAGAGAACAAAAAAACATATTATTTTCCAAATCGCAAAACAGTATCAATATTGAGATGGATAAAGTGTTCGTAAAAAAATTGTGATGGTTATTAACAAAAACAA
>KE154082.1:74533-86768 GCA_000411075.1 Sisymbrium irio | reverse complement strand
TTTTTTTTTTTTTTTTGGTTCACATATCCAGCGTCATTGTTCTGCAAAATTAATAACACCGCAAAGTCTGAATTAATTGATTATCGCAACAGTGATCTTTGCCAAAAGGAATGCAGCCTACGTACTTTCTCATGAAATAAATCTGCCAGAGAAGACCACTTTGAACCTGTAGAGATGATAATATTTAAGAAGACTTAAGAAAGCGCACAGTAAACACCACAGTTCCGAAGGCTAATGTGATCTTTTATAGGATTCTAAAGAAGCGCACACTACTTTAGTTCAACTACTCTGAAGAAGGAAATAACTACATCAAAGAAAGGCGCAAGAAAATAGTCTACAGTTCTTTCATCTCGTCTATACGTGATGGAACCATCATTTCCAAAGCTAAATGATAAGCTAAAAAAAGCAAGAAAAACTTGTAATAAGAATGCAGTTTGCCGTACACACCTCAACTTTATTCATGGATTTGTTGATGTCTTGTTCATCGAACAACAAGTCTTCCTCAGACACCTTACCGATCTTTACATAATCTGTAAGTAGCAACTTGTAGATAGCCTTTGTGGCATGTGTTATGAAAACTCTCCCTTTGAATGTTGTCTTATCGAAACAACACTAACCTGTATTAGTTCCAGCTACACTTAGAAGGTACTGCCGTACCGATAACAAAATAATATGATAGGAAAAACAAACCTTCTCGAGAAAATAAGGTAGGGATGCAACATGATTCAAATGGAAGCTGCAACAGAAAGCATCTTACCGGTAGTTCCTTATCGTAAACTAATAAATCTATCAGCAGAACAAAAGGAAAGAGAACACTAAACAAACTTTTTCAGATACACAAACAGAGAGACACAACTACCAACTCCATCCTTTCTAGAAATCTTAAGGTAATCCATGTCAACACCAATCATCACATCCTAATCCGACATGCTTCCTCTACTCACCATGTTTTTTTTTTATAAAAACACTTAAACTTTGAAGCTGGTTGTTTGACTGCGGATTACAATGTTTTCCACCCCGACAAATCTAGAATACTCATATCTCATTGTTTGACTGCGGATTTTCGACCGATTAACTTAATTAATAGTAGGAAACCTTGAATAGGTATGAGGCCGGAATGCTGATGTTTTCAACCATTTCTTGACAGCAATAACGTGTTCAAACTAAATCATTTCAGCCCTTAATCTGTCGTAGCATAATCATTCATTAAACCCACAAATCTTATATTATGACTTAAATACTTGAAAATGAACACGATAAATATACTCACCATAATCAATTTTTTTGTGTGTGCTATGTATATATATATACGTACTATAGGAGATTGTAGAATTTGTTGGGAGAGAATCAAAGAAAGGAGACAAAAATTTGTTGCACATGCTTAACTAAACATCTTCGGAAATGAATAAATGCAACAAAAAGAACCATTTGCAGATCTTTTCTCTATAAAAACACAAAGGGTGGTGTAACAATGACCACTGAGAATTTGTAATAAAAACACATACCACTGTTAAGTACACCAGATTCCTTGGTTTCTCAAATTGGCTTTTCTTCTTCGGAAAGCCTTTTGTAGTCCACACAGCTATACGTTGCGAAATAGACACAGACGCAATAGATACAACTTTCAGAAAACCGCTAGAAAATTTAAGTACCAACTGTATAAAAGAGAGAATATAAAAACAAAAAAATGTAACTGCTCCAAATAACATACGTTAATGGTGTGTCCCGAAGATTCTTTAGCCGACCAGTATGCTCAAATGACATTCTACTCCAGGTTTCTTGACAGTAAAATCACTGGGAAAAGCAGGTGCTGCACATCCTAACTCTACCAAACCTGCGTTCATACACACAATAATATTAGAACTCAACTTTAAACTTTCAGGTACTGCCGATTATATCTGAAAAACACTTATAGAATTTTGCATTGACAGTGCAAATCCCCTAGAAATTGGTCAGAAATTGTTCATATATGAATTTATGGAAGATTGAAAATGGATTCAACAACCCCACAAAAGGAAGTGTAAAGGAAGAAGGAAACTGAAAATGAGGCCGATTCCTTTGCTGTTAGACACAAAGGCCAATTTACATTATAACTTTATGGATCTGTTGAATGTAAGAGACAATAGGGAGAAAAAGCAAACTACCTTACAAAATGCCGATCAGGAGTACGGTCGATTTCAAACATTTTTCAGACGAACAATAGGATATATGTAAGTTGAAACGATCAGGAATAGGTTTGTTTCCGATTACACATAGGAGGGAATTGAAAAGATCGAAAGAGGGAAGAAGGCGAGAAGGCATCTTCAGGTCTGAATGGTAATAATTAAAGGAATAATAGGAATAAAAATGAAAAGAATAAAAGAGAACAAAATAATAGGAATGAATATAAATATTTGTTCCTTCCCAAATTTGATAAGTAATAATTTTATTCATTAATTTTTTATAAACTAAGGAATGAGAGGGAATCATAAGTAATAAATTTTCCTTGTGAATTGTGTAATTTTTTAAGAATGAAGAGAAATTCACTATTCCTTTCATTCATATGATCACCATTCAAACCCTTCATTTGCAGTTATAAAAAAAAAAAAGAATACGTGTCAGCTATACAGATGCTGACGTGTTGCATGGATGGAGAGAGTTCAACAAGTATTATAGTATAGATTTCAAAACTTACCATTAGTATCACCTTAATCTACAAAAGAGATTCTACATATCAACAATAATAATTAGAATCCATACCCATGATTATGAAATCATTCAGAAAAACGTATACTGTATGTTCAGTGTACCCACTCTTTTAATATTATGGACAATACAAATTAATTAATATTCAAATTTCTATTAAAATAATATGTTATATGATAATAAAGAAAACAAACTTGATCAATTATAATACGTATAAAAAACTGCTAAATCAACAATTATGGATATACAAACTTGATATTCAGAATATTAATTGATTGTTAAAAGTTTGGATCATTCATAATTATTTAATAAAATGATTTCAGAGAATGTAAAAATAATAGTTAATACTCAATGATCTTGACCAAAAACGTACTTAGGAAAGACAAATCAGTTATCAGTGTTGGTCAAATGAAATTCATAGATCATTGGGTCCCAAGTTATGTATTGTGGAAAAACCAACCGTGGAGGTAGCAAGCTAGTCTTCAGAGTTGGTCCATCATGAACTATGAAACTATTACCATTCCGAGTGGTAACTTATGTGACACAATAAAACATCCATATACCAACAAAAAATATATACAATTTTAATATTTTAAAATTGACCCACAAATTAATTTTTATATAATGCAAATATCAAAATGTATCTAACCAGAACTATTAACAATAATTCTGAGGACAACTCATCTACCTGGTGGTGCACCAACAATATTATGTATTCACGGTTTAACCAGATTTAATTTTCTTGTATCACGGTTCAGATCATTATATTATATTTATTATTTAACTTAATATTTAATATATATATAATATATTTTATTATTATTATATTTCTTTTTTAATTAATTAAATAACTAAAATCCAATTGTTTGGATACATATTTAATTAATATATTTTATTTATGATAATTAATCTTTATATAATTATATGTAATCAAGTGTACAAAACCTATTATAATCTATATATATATTAATTATAAATTAGAAAACCTTAATATATTAGTATTTTAATAAATCTCAATAGTATTTTTTTAAATTATACATAAAGCTCATGTTTTTTTCACTATTTCAATAATATTTCTTGACGATGGACAACATGTTGAAACTGTAAGTCTCCAACAAAAATTAACTCAAAGTCAACTTTTAACATTAAGCAAAAAAAAAGAAAAGAATAAAGGAAACTAACCAAAGACCACAACGATAACGAAACTTAAAACTTATGGAAGTTTTGTCGAGAGAACTTTCTTGGGGAACAAAACAGAATTTGTTTTGGTCTAGAGGGTTACCTTAGAATTTGATACTTGTAGGAACATAATTTTTATAATATGGCAAAACTGAATATTTAATTAATATAATAATAAAAAAAATAATAAAATTACAACAAAGATACCAATAACAGATGAACAAAATTGGTTTGCGTGGAGTCGAGACACTTTTTCCTTAATTATTTAATTGCCCGTAGTGTGACGGTGTTTACGCAATCAGAATCCCATGATAAAACTACACTCGACTATGCCGCATCACTCAGAATAGAAGCTGACGAAACTAGAATTTATGTTGTACTCTCAGACACAAAACTAAAAGAAAGAATCCATGTGAGGAATTTTGTTGTCTTAGATTGTATGTGTATGTGTGTGTAAAATGAGATGAGAATGTTTTGCTTTTATAGCCAAAACTACACAGTTTTCTTTTTCCATAAAGTGAAAGAAGTTTTTGTGTTAATGAGAATTTATTCTCTACTTAAAGCCATAATTATGTTTATGTTACACAAAAAAATTATGCACTTTTAAGTCACAAAAATTACCTAATAGAGAAAGATATTTGTTGACTTGTTCAAGAATAGATTTGCAAATGACTTTTGATAAAAAAGATAAGTCTTTTACACCGCAAGCCATTTATCAAATCCCGAGGCCCAAAATTCGAGTCCGGTCCACATATCTCTTTTTCCACTTTATATTATAATGTGAAACATTTTAAAAAATGTTACACTCCATTTTTCATTCACAACCACTCCGATTTTGACATGTGATTACACTTTTTAACAGTGTTCACGATCATCCGGTCATTCCGACGAACATCTTCGCCCGGAAACCTACCGGTAAATGGTCTAAAACCATTTTGTCAAAAACGAATTCCAACAATCCCCACATGAATAGAAATGACTCTAGACACATGACAACTCTATATACTTGACAGGTTTGACTTCCTAGACAAGACTGTTGGGATAAGCTTGAAATAACTTGAAGAGCAAGTTGTCATTATCCTAATGAGATTTAAATTAGTAAAAGTTTAGGATATATCTAAAGTTGTTGTTATCTCGAAGAACTAGGAGTTATCTAGTTCTATATAAAGAGTTGCAGAGTTGTTGCATAGTTTTATGATTGTGTGAGAGCTTAAAGTTTTGAGAGGATTTTCCTTAAGATTAATAAGAGAGCATATTCTTATTATTGTGTTCTTGAATCAACAATCGTGAAACTCACAAACTAGATTTGGTATCAGAGCTTTAAGGTTACGTTCGTTTGACAATGGGAGATATTGTTGCACTCAAGAAGGAAGGAGGAGGAACCTCCTCAATCAATTGTCCGATGCTTACTGCAACAAACTACACAGTTTGGGAAATAAGAATCAAGGTGCTGCTTAAAGTTCACAAGGTCTGGGAAACAGTAGAGAATGAGTCTGATAACGGAGAAAAGAATGACATGGCCACGGCTTTGATCTTCCAGTCTATACCTGAGAGCCTCGTACTACATGTGGGAGAACTGGATACTGCAAAGAAGGTTTGGGATGCCATTAAATCTCGATACATGGGAGCTGATCGTGTTCGTGAGGCAAGGTTGCAGACTCTAATGGCTGAGTTTGAGAGGTTGAAGATGAAAGATAGTGATACCATCGATGATTTTGTGGGAAGATTATCTGAGATCGCATCAAAGTCAACAGCTCTTGGTGAAAACATTGAAGAACCAAAACTTGTGAAGAAGTTCCTGTCGTCTCTCCCGAGAAAGAAGTTCATACATATCGTTGCATCACTGGAACAGGTTCTAGATCTAAAGACTACCAGTTTCGAAGATATTATTGGGAGATTGAAAACCTATGAAGAGAGAGTCAAGGAAGAAGAAGAAGCAGAACATGAAGCACAGAACAAGCTCATGTATGCGAACATGGAATCGCAGCCTTACACTTATAGAGGCCGTGGACGTGGAGGACGTTACTACAACCGTGGCAGAGGACGAGGTCGATCTAATGATCGACATGGTGATAACTTTGATATCTCAAAGATCACCTGTTTCCGTTGTGACAAAAGTGGACATTATGCATCGACGTGCCCTGACCGTCTCTTGAAGTTGCAAGAAGCTGCCGAAACAGACAACAATGGGAGCATCACTGATACAAAAGAGGCTGAAGAGTTAATGGTGCATGAAGTTGTTTATCTCAATGAGAAAAACATCAAACCTCAAGATTTTGAGGCAAGCTCAGACAAAGACAATGTGTGGTACTTAGACAACAGGGCAAGCAATCACATGACCGGAAATCGTAACTATTTCAAGAGATGGATGGAAGAAGATCTTAAGTGATGTCTATTACATACCGGATTTGAAGAGTAACATAATCAGCCTAGGACAAGCTACGGAGTCAGGGTGTGAAGTAAAGATGCGAGATGATCTTCTTGTACTATGGGACAGAGATGGCAAAATCATTGTGAAAGCAAAGAGATCTAGGAACCGATTGTACAAGGTTCTAACGGATATAGTCAACGAGAGATGTCTGCAGCTTTCTACGACGAGTGATTCGGAAAAATGGCATGCAAGATTGGGGCACATAGGCAAGGAAGCAATGCGTGTGATGATTAACAAGAAACTTGTTACAGGAATTCCCAAGATTGAGATTGAGAAGGAGACTTGCTCACCTTGCTTGCTTGGAAAGCAAACTAGACATCCATTTCCTAAGCCAACCACATTCCGAGCAAAGAGAGCACTCGAACTCATTCACGGAGACCTTCGCGGACCGATTACTCCTGTCACACCATCAAAGAAGAAGTACATATTTGTACTCATTGATGATTACTCTCGCTACATGTGGTCGATTCTTCTCGAAGAAAATGGAGAGGCATTTGAAAAGTTTAAGAGGTTTAAAACCACTATTGAGCAAGAAACAAGAGCATCTATCTGTATGTTCAGAACCGACAGAGGTGGAGAGTTCACCTCACACGAATTTTCAGCCTACTGTGAAACAAACGGCATTGCTAGACAACTCACAGCTCCATACACACCCCAACAGAATGGGGTGGTTGAAAGACGCAACAGAACGCTTCTAGGCTTGACGAGAAGCATCCTCAAACATATGGATCTACCCAATTATCTTTGGGGGGAAGCAGTAAGACACGCGACGTACATCATAAACCGAGTATCAACTCGTGTACTTGACTTACAAACACCATACGAAGCATACAAAGGAAGAAAGCCTGATGTTGATCATGTTCGTATATTTGGATGTATCGCGTATGCAAAGGTCGATGCTCCACACCTTCGAAAGCTGGCTGATAGGTCCCGAATGTTGGTACATCTCGGCACTGACCCAGGCTCAAAAGCCTACAGACTACTTGATCCAGTAAACAGAAAGGTGGCGGTAAGCAGAGATGTAATCTTTGATGAGGATAAAAGTTGGAACTGGAAAACTGGTGACACAGAAGATACAGGAACGTTCAGTGTTGAGATTGGAGAATATGGTAATCATGGCGTTTATGGAGAAGATGAGATAGATGAGGAGCATACAAAGGTGATTACAGCAACAAGTGATCATGAAAACAATGGAGAGAACCATGAAGATGATGAAACCGTAGCTGAAAACACGGTTTTGAGGAGGTCTCAAAGGGAAACAAAGAAACTGAGCTACCTGGATGACTATGTCTTGCTTTCTGAGGTTGAAGGAGAACGTTTGCTGCTGAGTATGAACGATGAACCGTGGTGTTTCAATGAAGCTAAGGAAAAGAAATTTTGGAGAGACGCCTGCGAGGATGAGATAAAGTCCATAGAGAAGAACAAGACTTGGGACTTGGTCGAATTACCTGTAGGCGCCAAGGCAATCGGCTTGAAATGGATCTTCAAGATCAAACGTAACTCTAATGGAAGTATCAACAAATACAAAGCCAGATTGGTAGCAAAGGGCTACATTCAAAGACATGGAATTGATATCGAAGAGGTGTTTGCACTTGTGGCTCGCATTGAAACAGTCTGATTCATTCTATCTTTGGCAGCATCAAGAGGATGGGAAGTACACCATCTAGACGTCAAAACTGCTTTTCTTCATGGTGACTTGAAGGAGGAAGTGTTCGTGTCTCAACCGGAGGGTTTTGCAGTCAGAGGAGAGGAGAGTAAAGTATACAAGTTGAATAAGGCGCTTTATGGGTTGCGCCAAGCTCTTAGTGCATGGAACGAGAAACTAAACTGTGTACTTGGTGAGTTGAAGTTTGTTAAATGTGCCAAGGAACCAGCACTATATCGACGACAAGAGAAAGATGATGTTCTCCTTGTAGCTGTATACGTTGATGATCTTCTCGTCACCGGAACCAGCCGAGAGTTGATTGATGATTTCAAAAAGGGAATGTCTGAGTGTTTTGAGATGAGTGATCTAGGAAAGCTGACATATTACCTGGGTATTGAATTCAGTAAGCATGATGGAGGGATCACTTTGAAGCAAGAAAGGTATGCTAAGAGGATTTTGGAGGAAACCAGAATGCAAGACTGCAACATGGTTCAAGTGCCGATGGACCCGAGTCTAAAACTCTCAAAAGCTAAAGATGAGAAAGGTGTCGACGAGAGAAAGTACAGGAGAAACATCGGATGCTTAAGATATCTTCTTCACACTCGACCTGATTTATCCTACTCAGTTGGAGTGTTAAGTAGATACTTGTCTGAGCCAAAGACATCACATGCAGCAGCTATGAAACAAGTGCTAAGATATCTGAAGGGAACTGTGACGTATGGACTCACGTTTCCCAGAGGAACTGACTCCAAACTTGAAGGCTACAGTGATGCGAGTCTTAATGTTGACGAAGACGATGGAAGAAGCACAACAGGTCACGTTTTCTACTTCTTGAATTCACCCACTACTTGGTGTTCTCAGAAACAGGATACAGTGGCACTTTCATCTTGCGAGGCAGAGTTCATGGCAGAAACATAGGCTGCAAAAAAAGCCTTTCTGGTTACAAGAACTTCTTGGTGAGATAGTTGGGAGGACGAGTGAGAAGGTAGTGATACACATCGACAACAAGTCGGCGATAGCTCTTACAAGGAACCCTGTGTTCCATGGTCGCAGCAAGCACATTCATAGACGCCATCACTTCATACGAGAGTGTGTTGATAACAATCTGATCGAGGTTCAACATGTAGCAGGAAGTAAGCAAAGAGTGGATATCCTGACTAAAGCACTTGCAAGAATTCGGTTTGCAGAGATGAGGAGTTTGATTGGAGTTGAAGATTTGTCTGAAATGGTTTCAAGCTTAAGGGGGAGTATGTTGGGATAAGCTTGAAATAATTTGAAGAGCAAGTTGTCATTATCCTAATGAGATTTAAATTAGTAAAAGTTTAAGATATATCTAAAGTTGTTGTTATCTCGAAGAACTAGGAGTTATCTAGTTCTATATAAAGAGTTGCAGAGTTGTTGCATCCTTTACCAGAGTTTTATGATTGTGTGAGAGCTTAAGGTTTTGAGAGGATTTTCCTTAAGATTAATAAGAGAGCATATTCTTATTATTGTGTTCTTGAACCAACAATCGTGAAACTCACAAACTAGAAAGACTCATAAGGAATTTTGAGAGTACAAGCGAAAAATCCACTTCATGATGAGTTGGTAGCATATTTCAGCCTTGAACCAGTCATTGTTAAGAGCTATCGGATTTACTCGAACAGGTGGTGAACATGATGTCTTGAACCCCCGGACTTTGATGTAAACCGAGACAATAGCTATAACACAGTTTCATTTTCTCATATAACTAGGTTCTCTATTGGGTTCATTTTGGCCATGAACATCCTTGGTTAATCATGAGTGAACTTGGAGAATATAGCCTTTCATTGATTCTCCTAGAAACGGCCCCATTTCACACTCATAAGGTGATTTGCCATTAGCTTGTATTTGAAGAAGTATCCTGTAATACTCCATATATCAAGCTTGGTCTCAAATCATTAAAAGCAAAAGCTTACCCTCAATACTTACATGAAACACTGGTAATCATCCTATGAACTGGGCAGAGACCAAAGTCTCCCAGTGCTCTTATTAGATTCCACTTGAATTTGTTTTCCCTTTGAATCTAGATCTTGGGATCTCTAGTCACATAGGTAGGATTACTATCAAGTATCCTCTCAGTTCATAGGCTTTAAACCCATTCCTCTTGATGATTTTACAATCTGATCTCATGACTGACCTTTATTAATTGGATCCTAGGTTGTCAACCCATTGAATATAATCTATTAAGATTACTCCATTTAAGATCAATTGTTTAAAATAGCTCATAACTTTGAAGTATAGCTCATGTGGCTCAATACTCTAGTTATAGCTTTCTAGTATTTACAAATTAGATTAATTGTGTGGCAATGAAGTACATAAACAAATTTTTTCTATGCACCCCCACACTTTCAGGTATTTGTACAAATGTACTTTACCTATTCAAAGTTCATGTGGCCTCTTGCCAATGACTTTATGTGGTAATCAAAGTTCCCCCCACATTTTTGTGGTAATTTATATTCATCTTTTTATTTAAAGTTCCACAACTCCACCAAAATTAAGTGAATAAGAAGCATTTTTTTAATCCGATGGATAATACCATTTTTCTCTTAAAAATGCATTTAAATCTCATCAACCATGCTTCTTTTATAACTATTTTCATAAAATATTTATTTCAAGTTGGTTTTTTAGATTACCATCTTGTAAGCTTTGAACTTTTTCAAACTCACATTTTTGCTTTTTGAAGTTAGTGGAAGGTTTTATACCTGAAAATCAAGACATCAAAACTAACCATGTCCAACATTAGTCTTTTGTTTACAACACCAAGCACTAACATGACAATCTGATAAACATCAAATTATAGCATAATCACATATGGCAGACCACTACCAAACTGAATTGGTGTGTCGACTCACTAGATTTATAACCAATAACACTTCTACCACATATGGTTGAAACAAAATATGGACATTTAGATAACCATCAGAATTCCAATCTCTTAAGCTCACAAGATCATAGGTGGCAGACAATTTCCAATTTGGGATGTAAACTCACCATACTTGTGGTCATCTCAAATGTTTATCTAAACATTTTTTTTTAAAACAACCTTTCAAAATCTAAACACCAATATATATTTATATAATATACATATGTTCAATTTACGCTGCCAATATTAATCATACTCAAAATTAAATCTGCTCAAAAGAACCAAGATCAAATTAGTATATTAATAAAAATTCAGAAATTCAGTTTAAATTATACAATATAATTCAAAATGAATTAATCACAAAGAAACTAAATTTCAATTTCCAGAATTATAACAACCATTGAAATAAATGCAAAGATAATATATTAATTAAATCAGTGCACACAATGAATTACACCATAACGTAAACAAAATGTTCTCGGAATTAAATTAATCAATATCATATGGGAATGAATAAACTAATCCAAAAAATCATACAACACTTATGCCAAATGATTTGCTCACTAATTAAATTAGACCAGAACTAAATCGGTTTACACAAAGTCAAACCGTTAACATCTTTTCATCACATCGATTATAAATGATTGAAAGTCAAGCTTTAAAATCGTTTTCTTCTAAAACACAGAACGAAATTCAACAAATCAATTAAATTAATTTCTCAGAAATATAGAACTTGAAGAAAATTCTTGTAAAACCATAGTAAAAGAACGTCTATTTTTTCACAAACAAATAGCTCTCATTACTATTATATGTGAACACAAGCAAAATTGAATCAGAAAAACAAATTGCATAACAATTGTGAAAATAACTCCCTTTCACCTCATCAATGATTAGAACACTTGATAAACACCTTTGCTTAAGAATTTTATAAATAGAAAAAATTTTAAAAAATTCTGCAAAATAATCAGAAGAATTAATCAAAATAATTCAGCAATTATTTGTCAATTCATTGGCCTTTCGTTAGTGACCAGAACCTGTTTTTATCAACACTTCACAAATAATCAGTTTTTTCGTTAATATAATAACGAAAATTAAAAAATTAAAACTGTAGGAACATGATTTCTACAATATGGCAAAACTGAATATTTGATTAATATAATGATAAAAAACATAATAAAATTACAACAAAGATACCAATAACAGATGAACAAAATTGGTTTGTATGGAGTCGAGACACTTTTTCTTTAATTCTTTAATTGCCCGTAGTGTGACGGTGTTTACGCAATCAGAATCCCAGGATAAAACCACACTCGACTATGCCGCAACACTCGTAATAGAAGCAGACGAAACTAGAATCTATGTTTTACTCTCAGACACAAAACTAAAAGAAAGAATACATGTGAGAAATTTT
>KE154082.1:51672-70083 GCA_000411075.1 Sisymbrium irio | reverse complement strand
CGGATACGGGAGACGTCACTCAACCAACGTCCCGGTGCAACTTAGCATGGTAGTGGTCTTTGGTTTGTTTACTTTTTTTCCTTTTTTTGGCTCTTTGTTAAAACTTGAATCTGAATTAATTTTTGAGGGAGACTTTACAGGTTCAACATGTTGTCCATCGTCCTAAAAAATTATATGACCCTTTTTTTAGGTCTAAATGTTAAAAATGATAAATTATATGACTTGTGCTTACAAAATCATATAACCTAGTAGAGACTCAATATGATACACGGAATACACTAATTCATATATTTATTTCTGAAATAAAAATTATATTATTATGTTCAGTATAATAAATTAACTGAATTTGATTTTAATTATATTTAATAAAAAAAAATTTATTCACAATAACCAGTTTATTTATAAACCACAAAAAAAAAATTTATTTTATGTTTTTGTTTTCATTTATCTTCTATTGTTTAAAAGAAAAAAAATATTTATAAATATTAATATAATTTTGATAATTGTTTTACAGTTTTCAGCATTTATCTCATGTCAATGAGTACATTTTTTTGTAAACATCTACTATATCTAAATCTGTTTAAATTGAGATTATTTAAACTGTAAGAGCAGAATTGCTGAATTCAGCAGAAATTCTACATAATTATTTTTTAAAATTCAGTTGGATAATTGGAAAATTGAGATGAATTTTTCAATTTCAAAATGTTTTTCCACAGTTATTTTTATTAATCTAAATTTATTAATATTATGGTAGTTTAAAAGTATAATATAAACTATTTGATTTTTAACCAAAAATAAATAGAAGAAATTTAGATTTAGTAAAGATTCTCTAATTTTTAAAAATAAATTAATACACTCAAAATAAATAGAAATAAATTTATTTGACAGTTTGAATAATTTATCAAAATAAATAAAAAACAAAAAAAAATCTGAAAAAAATGAAGCAATAACATATGAACAAAATTGACATAAAATATTTCTTTTTTAATATATAGTAAATTTTATAGTGGAGATAGCATTACTTTACAGAATATTTGTCAATATACTCTGAAATATTTTAATAATAAATATTGGTAAGAAGTGAAGTGCAATATGCAGCGATAGAGGAATGAATCTAGAGGAATTTGAGTCTGACTAGTTTAAACCTAGGATGTCGTTAGGGTTGTGGGAGTTTGAGAGTGATATTAGTTATGGGATTGTGAGAATGTAAAGACTCAAGACTGTTAAGAAGTTTTGGTTTCAATGGGACACAATTGTTACTGGACTGTACGTATATGGGCCAAACTAACAAGAAAACCAGACGTTTAACTTGGTTTGAAACTAAACTATCTAGAAATGCCAATGCTGAGAGCATTTCCAGCAAATCTTCAAATTTTCAAATTTTAAGGTTTTTGTTACTCCAACACATTTTCAAATCTTTAAATTTTGAGGTTTTAAACAGTAAAACCTTAAATTTATTACTTAAGGATATCTCCAACAATGCTCTTCATTTTAAGGTGAGATAATTTTCAAAATGAAGATTTGAGGGTGGTTTCCTCCAACAGGAATCTCAAAAAAATCAATTAAATTTAATTAATATGCAATATAATCTTTAATATTTGTAAAATTTATTAATAATGTTAAAAATTTATAAATAAATATAAAATATACATTTTATATATCTTAAAACACACATGATTATTTATTTTGTTATAAATCACACAATATTACATTACAAAATTTAAATGATAATATAAATTATTTTTACAAGTATTTTAGTACCGTCTATAATAAATATAATATTTATGTATTCAAGTAAGTTTTGTGTAATTTTCTCCAATAAATAAATATTACATTTATTATAAATGGTACCAAAATACTAGTAAAAGTAATTAATATTATCATGTAATTTTTATTATGTAATATTTTGTGATTTATAATAAAGTAAATAATCATGTGTGTTTTAATATATATATAAAATACTCTTTATATTTATTTATAAATTGTTAACATTCCTCTCAAATAATCATGCTTTATAATTCCTCTCAAATATATTCCTTATTTGTGGACAAATAATCATGCTTTATAATTCCTTATTTGTGGACAAACAATTCCTTAAATTGTTAACATAATCATGCTATATAATTCCTCTAAAATAAAATAACTATGTTTTATAATTCCTCTCAAATATATTCATTATTTTCAATTTGTTCCTTATATTTAAGTCTCTCACAAATAATTACACTAAATTTAATTTATAAAAAATAAGTATAATAAAATAAATAAATATAAAAAATATTTTATATATTAACAAAAAAATTATAATTAAAATAAAATAAAAAATAAAAGAAAAAAATTACACAAAACTTACTTGAATACATAAATATTATATTTATTGTAGATGATACTAAAATACTAGTAAAAATAATTAGCATGATTATTTTTAGCATGATTATTTTATTTTAGAGGAATTGTTAACATTCCTCTCAAATAATCATGCTTTATAATTCTTCTCAAATATATTCCTAATATATTTATTTATAAAATACTAATCTCCCGATTAAACACAATCATCTTAGTTTAACATTCAAAGAGAAGTCAGTTTTTGGACAGAAAACTCTCAAGAGTGTTGGAAATTGGAAGCCATACTTCAGTTTGTATATTCACTTTTCTTTCTTTATCTTTCATTCGCTTGTAAAATAAGTCTCTTTGTGAAAGACTGAAAATAAATGTTAAAGAAAAGGCAAACCACTAATTTAGAATTTTCGAAAGTGTCAACATATTTTTTAAGCTTATCAAAAGCCCCCACCATATTTGATACGCAGTTGCTTAGAATATATGTTCTGTTGCAGAAAATCATGTTTGTGCAAAACGATATTCTAGTAATAAACGAGTTCTCTTCAAAAAGTGTGTCACTTAACATGTGCTACCTGCACTTCTTCTCCGCTAGAGACATAAGATCTCCACACACCACATATAACATATATATATAATATATTGCGAAAACGGAATTTTAAACGGAAGTAAAATGAGATGATCAATGGAATGAAAAACTATAAAACAGAATCGACTTTGAGCAGATTAATAAATGAATTTTATTAGAACATATCGCAGGCTAACGAGTTAAGATTTGAACAATAACTGAAGAATATTGTTTTTCTTAAAAAATCGTAGATCTTAAATTTTCTCTGATTTTCTCCATTAACTTACATAAAATTCATAATATAACATAGTTTGAACTTGTAGAATAAGAAATAACCCGTGTTATACACACACGTATGATGAGTAATTAAAGGTAAAACAATGAATAAAATGTATTTTAACCTAGATATAGTTAGAAAGAGTATTCTACCAAATGCATAAGATAGAGCAATAGTTACAAAGAAGACCATGCGTATTACACGGAAGATATATGATAAAGATATAGTTATAACACATATTATATGTAAGATATCATGTAAGTCATAAGTTAGAAAATGTTTTGTAACCTCGGGTATTATTTAGTTTTACATTTAGAAAATGCATTCTTCGGATTCTATATTATAGTGAATCGATCAATAGACATCTTCTGTCCTAATGTATAAGAAAAACATGCATTCTATATAGATAGAATGAGATATAAATTTTTTTTAAAATATATATGGTAATAAAAATTTATGTATATGAATGTTTTTCCATTTTCTAGGTTTTCTTAATTTTTCAGATTTTTAAAAAAATTACTACTAATATCTTTTTCTTAAAAATGATAATTTTGACCAAATTTTAAAAGGTATAATAGGACAAATTTCATGTGGATTAATTTTCCAAATTTCCCCCAAAAAAAAATCGTTTTTTTTTCCTTAAACAGTACTGGAGTTACTGAATCAATTTTAAATCGTTATCTTTAAAAAACTCACGGGTCTTGCAAGAAAAATCTCTCCTCGACAAAACGTGCATAAGTTTTGTCATCGTCGTGGTCTTTGGTTTGTTTGCTTTTTTCCTTTCCTTTTTTGGCTCTTTGTTGAAATTCTGAGTTTAAAATTAATCTTTGTGGGAGACTTACAGTTTCAACTTGTTGTCCATCGTCAAAAAAGTTGTATGACTATTGCGTGCATAAATCATTATATTATAGTGGAACATTCCCTTACTGTATATTTGTCAATAAATTCTCGAATATTTTTTATAATAGAATATTGGTAATAAGTGACATAAGTGAAGTGCAATCTGCAGCAATGAGGAAGGAATCTAGAGGGGCTTCATTCATTATTAGTACATCTACTTTAAATTGTGGGTTGGTTTAGCCTACGTGTTGATCAGACAAGCAAATGTCCTTGCTGATGTATGTAGCTTCAATAAAATCTTAAACACCATATTTCATGATTGTACACTTGTACCAAATCATTGGTTTTTTGTTTGTTTGTTTGTATACGTACCCAAAACTACGATGCTCTGTTACAAAAAATATTTTCAGTTGACATGTTTGTGTAATCTTTTTCAAGTGTTCGTAGATTTTATAAGATTTTTCTTGATTTTGATGTTCCTCTGCGTACAGTGAGATGAGATGAACTACAACTTGGAAAGTTTACACTTTTTTGTTTTATTTTTTACTTCTATTTTAATTAGATTTGGACTCGTATATTGACACACATTTTTTTTTCATTTTTTTAAAAAATATCATATTTTATAAATATAAATATTTGATTTATTAAAATTGAATAATTTATATATAAAAAGTTAGTAAAATTCAATAATATTTTAATTTTCACTTGTTTAACATTAAATTAGTATTAGCTAAAATTTGAACGAAATCAATTTTTTTTTCAAAACCCAATATGTTATAAAAATCTTTTACAACTTATTACATAAAAATGAATATTATAATATTTAATCTATTTTTATTTATATATTTTTTATCAAAATTCAATTATATAGTTTATAAAAATAATTGATTAATTATATTATTTAATTATGTTTATCATCGATTTAATATATAATATATATAGTTCTATTATGATTAATTTCGTTTTCAATTAATTAGAGAAATGAGACATATTATTTTAAATTATTTGGATATATATCTAATTAATATATTTTATTTATAGTAATTAATCTCTACATAATAATATGTAATTAAATAGATGAAATTTATTATAGTTTAAATTAAATTAAATGAAATTAAATATTAAAATAACATTTCTTGTAAAGATAATGTTAAATTCACATTTTTTTATTCCTTTAATAATATAAAAGATTTAGTGAGATGTTTGTGTAATTTTTTTCAACTGTTTGTAGATTTTTATACGAAATTTATTTTTTCGAATGTATTGTTCTTCTAAGTGAGGTGAGATGAAATAGATTTATATATTTTAGTTGTGGTTTTCTGTTTTATTAGTTCAAGATTTAGCATGATTTTTTCTAATTAGTTTTTTTTTCTTTTTCATACTGGAACTGATTATTACAATTTAAATAAATTAAAAGTGGATGAAGTTATGTTAATTGAAAATATTAAAAAGTTCGCAAAATTATAGATAATTTGGTTATGCTGTAAATTTTTTTAACTTTTAATTAATATAACTGAAAATAATACTTCACTATTAAAGAAGGAAGATCACCAAACTCACTCGTAAAAAAAAAAAAAAATAATGTGGTGATTTTCACTGCACCTCTAATATCTGAAAAATACAGATCACTGGAAAAGTAGAGAAGAAAATGCAAGGCCTATACTTAAAAATTATTTGTAGAAATATTTAACATAACTGAAAATATATATCTAATTTGCTGAATTGTTTTCTTTGTTAAGAAAAGTAGAAAGGTGCCTACACCTTTACAAACGTAGATATATTTTAAAAAATCTTACTATAAATATAATATTGATTTTCAAATTATTTTTGTCGTTGTACAAAGCGGCTCAAGTAAGATCCAAAATTAAAGAAAAACGAGATAGATATCAATAGGAGTAGTCACTTTACATAAAGAAAGAACCACAAAGTCAAATCTGTTTGAACTATTAAAAAAAGTAGAATAACTTTTGGGCTTCAATTTTTACGCCTGTGACTGTGAGAAAAGGCTTTTTAAAACTTTCTTCTACACAACAAATACAAAAATTCCATTGCATAAGTCGAATAATTAAATATATTATTCTTCACAAAACTCTTTTTAACAGAGAGATGATGTCAATTGTCAAAATCTCAAAAAAAAAAAAAATCTTCTTAACGTGAAACCACCCCGTTAACAATTAACGGAAAACCACCATTTCCCCTTCTTCACACTCTCCTACGTGCCAAAGACTCGACTGATTCCAAAACTCGGTCGTTTTGGCAAAACTCGATCCCCTCTGTGTAATGTATCTTTCCAAGTGAGAAAGACAACACAACACAACAACACACAGACATAAGCGGTTTACCGTTCACGGCGACATGATAAGCTAATAAAGAAAACAACTTTCGGCAAATCCAAACAGAGTTAACCAAATGGGCTGCGTTCTCTGCAAGAAAGCCGCAGGAGAGAAACAGAATCCCGATGAAGAAGCTCCTCCTCCTCCTCCTCCGGGGAACCTTCCCAAGACAGATCATTTGCCTTCTTCTTCTTCTACCTCCACAGAAGTAACCCAAATCGGAGAGAGTAAGAAGGGTTCAGGTTCGATTCATCAGATTCAAACGTCAAGAACATGGCACAATGGCGACTTCTCCACCGGTTCTTCTCGCCGTCCCTTAGGGATGAGTCTCCGTGCACCGGAAGGTTGGCCACCGTGGCTTATCGCTGCTTGTGGAGAATCTATCAAAGACTTGACTCCTCGACGAGCCACCACGTATGAAAAGCTCGAGAAGGTAAACAAAAGTTGCATACTTTAATCAAAACACTAATCATTATCAAGAAAATGACCAAATCTTGCTTTAGAAAGTTTGTTCCTTTAATTACCTTTTTTTGGATTAGTTTATTTTGGTTTAATGTTACAAAAGTTTTTGTGTTTTTTTATAGATTGGACAAGGGACTTACAGCAATGTGTACAAGGCTAAGGATCTACTGACTGGGAAAATTGTAGCTTTGAAGAAAGTTAGGTTTGATAATTTGGAAGCAGAGAGTGTTAAGTTCATGGCGAGAGAGATTCTTGTCTTGAGGCGGTTGAATCATCCTAATGTTATAAAGCTTGAAGGTTTAGTTACTTCGAGGGTTTCGTGTAGTCTCTACCTTGTTTTTGAGTATATGGAACATGATCTCACTGGTCTTGCTGCTACTCAAGGTCTCAAGTTTGATCTTTCTCAGGTTTGTGTCGTGTGTTTTTCCGTTCTGATTCTTACTTAATGTATGTGTTAGTTTTGTGATTAACAATATGTTGAAGAAGTTAAATGTGTAATGTAGTTATGGAAGCATTAGATTCCTTTTGCAAGATTGTGATTTTTCATTTTTCTGATCTCTACAATCAATTTGATTCCATACATGTTTTTGTTTTCTATTTTCTTTAGAGTAATTTTTTTTCTGTCACATGTGGTTGGTTTTGTTTCTAGCGTGTCTTTGGTGATGGTAGAATTATATCTCTGTGGACCCATTCTGCATTATGTTTCTCATTGTGGTGAATTTTCAACGTCATTTATGAATTGTCATTCATTGGATTTGGTTCTTTGACTATCTGTCCATATTTGATATTCTTGCATTATCTTAAGTTGAGGATTAAGAAACAGATGAGTCTGAAAAGTACAGAACCAAAGATACAAAATTTTAATTCTAGATCTTTGTTATTTTTCCAGGTGAAATGCTTTATGAAACAGCTACTATCTGGACTAGAGCATTGCCATAGTAGAGGAGTCTTACATCGGGACATCAAAGGTTCTAATTTATTGATAGATAATGATGGAATATTGAAGATTGCTGATTTCGGTCTAGCTACGTTTTATGATCCAAAGCAAAAGCAATCAATGACTAGTCGTGTTGTCACTCTCTGGTACCGTCCTCCCGAGCTTCTTCTTGGAGCTACTAACTATGGCACTGGTGTTGATCTTTGGAGCGCTGGTTGTATTATGGCAGAGTTACTTGCTGGCAAACCAGTTATGCCAGGAAGAACTGAGGTAAACGAATCTTTGTCATGTAATAGTTAGTTCAATTTGGCATTCTTTAGTTTCTATCAGTTACAGATGTGTAGGGCCTCTTTATCTGAGTTGCATTATATCGAGAATTTAATGCTTGACTTATCTTTATGGAAACCAACTGCATGATCTTGGAGTCTTGGACCATAATAAATGCATGTACAACCGAAAATTAATAACACTGTTGTTTACCGTTTTTCTTACCTAATTTGTTCTTTTGTAGGTCGAACAACTTCATAAGATATTCAAATTATGTGGCTCCCCTTCAGATTCATACTGGAAGAAGTACAAATTGCCGAATGCAACCCTTTTTAAGCCGCAACACCCGTACAAACGTTGTGTGGCTGACGCATTCAACGCCTTCACTCCGTCCTCTGTGCATCTAGTCGAGACACTTCTTGCTATAGACCCTGATGATCGAGGAACTTCTACCTCGGCATTGAGTAGTGAAGTGAGTCATTTCTTCCTCTCCAATCTTTCAGTTGTTTGATATACGTCAGTTCGTGATCAAATGCTGGTTTGTGTGTACAGTTCTTTACGAGTGAACCGTTAGCTTGTGATCCATCAAGTTTACCAAAGTATCCACCTTCCAAAGAACTGAATATAAAGCTAAGGGACGAAGAGGCAAGAAGGTACTTATTTTTACATCTTCTTCCATGCGATTTTTTTATGTCCTTGCTATAAGATTTGTAATTGATCTCGTCTTGGCTGCATTCGTTTGCTTCTAGGCAAAAGGGTCTTGCTGGGAAAGCTAGTGGTATTGAAGGAGCCAGAAGAATAAGGTATCGTGGGGATCGCACTGGGCGAGCTTTTCCAGCTCCAGAAGCTAATGCCGAGATTCAAGCAAATTTAGATGTAAGAAAAATCCTTTTTACATCTCATGCAAACTCATCACACACACACGGATACACAATGTCTTCATTGAATGAGCAATGCTTTCATAAATCAGCTATGCCTATAAACGCTATAGGGAGAGTATGCGGAAGATTCTGTAAGAGAGTAACTAAACTGTGCATGTAACCCTTTCCCACTGTGTTTTGCAGAGATGGAGAGTGGTACCACAAACACATGGAAAGAGCAAGAGCGAGAAGTTCCCGCCTCCTCACCAGGATGGTGCAGTTGGGCACCCAGTGGAAGAAGATCAGTCAAAGAAAAGCTCAGTATTTGGTGCAAAGCATGAGCCTTCTTTTGGGTCATCGAGATCGTTCAAGGCTGGGGAAGGAACATCAATGAGAAAGATTTCAAACAAAGACGGGTCTCATGGGTCTGCTAGAAAGTACATATGGGGGCTTAAACCTCCTCCAGCGCTTGGACTATCGATGGACTTACTGTTCAAGAGCAGATCAGAAGTTTTTGGGAACCGGAGATAGGATAGATAAAAGGGAAACGAGTTGAAAGTTATATTAGTGCATCAAAATAAGAGTTTGTTTCCATTTCAATGCAAAGGAGAGAGAGAGAGATTGGTTAACAGAAAATCATATTCTTTGTAGCAGAATAGAAAGAGCGAGAGAGTGCACAAATGGAAATATGGTTTGACTCTAATGTAAAAAACACAATTCAGATAGTTTTAGAATCCCACTTTTTAAATTGTATAGTTGTTGAAATGGGTTTTGAGGCTATAAAGATTGGATTTTCAAACATTTTGACTTCTGCTTTCTGCTTCACTGCACCTGTTGATTGATTGAATTTGTCTTGTTGTGCCAACATAACTAGAGAAATATATTTGACTGTGAAGCAGAGCAAAAACCAAAAAGATATATTTGGTTTACTCCAAAAACATACAAGAATCCATTATTGTCAGTAAAGAGAAAATCATACTTGATTTCAAGTTTTTGGAACTCATCTCTCTCCGTTAATAATATGGAATTATGGATGCAGCAAGCCTTCATAGTCCTCTCAACAACTACAAAATGATAAGCTTGTGATGATGTAGTAGATAGTAACATATATATGGCAAGTTAGGAATTGGCACAGCATCAGCATATGTTAGTTCGCGATTAGATTTTTTTTTTTTGCCAAGTATCTCCATAGTTCGTGATTAGATGTTATGCGAGCAAAAATACTTCCTAATCAAATCCTTCTATTATTTGGCTTGTGTAAGCAATTCTTTTATAACTCAGGGTGTAGCCCCAAATATATGGAGAGTCCTGAGACTAATCATTCTAGGAACAATAAAGTCCATAAATAAAGGTCTCCTCAGTTTTTTAAATGAGCCGTAAGTAGGGGTTCCGGGTTCATTCTCTTATGGCAAAAAAAACTTAACGTAAAGGTAAAGCTGAGGGACAAAAAGGCAAGAGTGTAATTATTTTTACTACTTCTACTTATATGGTCTGGATGCTCAATGATATTGATCGGGTTGATTTAAATCTAATTTTTTTGTGACTGTTTTCGACTTAACTGTACGTAAAAGGATTTCTGGAAAAGTTATGGATTAATGTGAGTCAGGACTAACCCAACTCTTCTTTCAGGTTCACATCAACTAGACAAATGAGTGTGATCAATTCACATAGATCAAATTCCTATAAATTTATAGGAATCTTAGTTATGCTAAAAAAAATTCTTTAATTGGTGGTCTGTGAATAGTGAATAAAATACTAAAACTATACTTAAAAAGATTACATAATATATGTAACTAGGCGATTACCCCCACTATGTGCAGGGTGAAATATATAATAAATTATTATTAAAATTTATTTAATTTATATGATTTATTGTATAATTATTTTTGAATACTTAAATTATAAACTAAAAATAGAAATCAAACTAACTAATTAATTATTATTTTACTGTTGTATGCATAAATTTTATAACCCAATATAAATTAATAATACTAATAATTACCAAAATATAAAATAATGACTAAAAAATTGAACCGATCAAATGGTTCATATAATAAATTTACTTCAGCATCAAGCAAGACCATCTCAATAGTAAGATATCGAGAAGCAAAATATTGTTTATAAACGTACGATTTTAACTATGTACTTAAAATTGAATACATTAACACTAAGGATATGAGATTGCTAAAGAGGAAAGTAATGCTGTTGTTATGTAACATGGATGTTTATATAGTGAAACAAAACATGGCTAACAATTGATGCTAAGATATAACAATTATATAGGAAACCAAATTATTCCCTCAAAATCATTTAAAATTCTGTATATTAGTAAACTTTAAGATCATATATACTATTCATGAAATAAATCTAATTAATCATTGCAATTATTATAATTTAATGTTAGTAAATCAATTTATTGGTGACATGAAAAAATACACGTATATTTATTTACCATATATTTATTAAATATATTTAATGTAGTTACCATATATTTATTAAATATTTTTGTATTGATAAATTTATTAGGCGTAAAGGAGACACCAGATACGAGCTTGCCATGGAGGACTGACTTGCAACGAGATAACAATGAAGTTGTAACTCTCTCTAGTTATAAAGCTTGATCAAAACGATGCACTTGATGTAAACAATGATTTTTTTTTTGAATAAATTTAACATTCTTTCCAAAAAAAAAAAATTGATATGACCTTAAACATAATTGATAATAATTGTCTTTTATTTTGTGTAATTTCAATATTACATTTTAAAAAGCATAGTGAGTAATGATACATTTTTCTATTTTTTTAATTTCAAATAAAAATAATAATACGAACATGAAATGAAAAGGTAAAAAAATCAAAATATCATCAATTGACTACGATTAACATTTTTATACCATCATTTTGATTCTTGCTACACTCAAAGTATTTTACAGTGCTAAATGAAAATCAGTATTACTTATATTGTTATATATCCTTAAACGTATATAAATGTTACACATCATTGGTATATAGTTACTTGAAAAAAAACATATTATGAACTTTTTTTTGTAATTATGATTGCGATGTATGAATTACTTATTGTCTTGTGACAAAAAAAACTGATCCATATGACTGAATTTGAAAACATTATAGTTTAAAAGTAAATAACAACATATAAAATTATATGAAATGATATGGGTTTATATATAATATATTCTACTTGGACTGCATCTAATTAGTTGTATAATGAATGAGTCCAATATAAATATAAAAACCTACCGATGTCATGAAATGTAATTGTTTTAGTAATCTAAGGAGGTTTTAATTTGTGTCTTAGAAAGCTTGGGTGATTGACATCTCATCATGAAAACTATGTAATAAGCACGTGAGAGGAATTTTTTTCTTTAAAATGGATTTTCAAATAATATATAGGAGATTAGAAGATAAAGAATTGTATATGGGATAATTTGCAACCCCTCAGGTTCAATTTATTTATAAAGTGTTACAATTCTACTCCAACAGATTATAATGCATGCTTTGCTCAGATCTAAATTGGTTCATGTAATAATCAACTCTTTTCATGAGCTTATCTAAACTGGTTCATGTAATAAATCAACTCTTTTCATGAGATCATCAATCTATAAGCAGTTTCTAAATAATGGTCTATAAGCAGTAGAAAAAAAAAAAAAGTTTTACAGAAAATATCAAATCTAACAAGCTAACAATCGATTCATGAATTATTTCACTGATAAATCTACCAACTGAACTAATCAAACATGATTTTGGAAAGCACATACATGAAATAAAAATATTAACAGTCATTAACTTCAAAGAAAATCAATAAAGTTTAGAAATCATTTCTATATGGAGATATAAAGACTTGGAGTATCTGAATTATGGATAAAATATTCAGGTATCTGAAAATATTTAAGTATATATATATATAGTTAAGATAATATATTAAAAATATATATGTAGTGTTGTCTTATTCCTCTCATTTAAAACTTATGAACAAATTTAGTACAATCATTAATTGATCGTTTAACACTTTTTTTATGAATTTTAAAGTTAGTACCACCATTTTCAAAAATATAAACGTATGAGCATGTATTATTTTACTTAGATAGCTAAACATACTATTAACATTCATTTCATAATAACCGAGATTATTAATCATATAATTACAAGTTTTATATGTCATTTTTAATAGATGGATGATTCATAACAATTGATATATATATCAGATTATGAAAACAAAAATTCGCATCAATGAGCTACCATGAAACATATAATTGACTATAAAATTTTTCTTATGATTTCAAAAGAAAGAATAAAAGCATTTTATTGAAGTATAGTTTGGTTTGCTCGTCCGGTTCGGTTTTGATTAAATCACGATTTACCGAAAATAAATATATAGAGTTTGCTATTCTTTAGAAATTATACTTTTACCTACATCTTTAAAGTCTTTCACAAATACGATTATGAATTTGTATTCTTGTAGGTTTGAAGGAGAACACAAATCACATCTACCAGCTCTATGCAGAGAGAGAAATAATTATCATCAATTTGAGATGAGATCCTGAATTCAAATGAAACGGTTAATGTATTCTTACAATTTCTCAAGACAGAAAAAATGTTGAAAGCTAAAAAGGATAAATACTGTTTAATTGAAATTCAAATCAAATTCACATTAATTTAATTTGATTTTGGATTTTCAGATTTACACAAACAATAATCAATTAGTTTTTCATTTCATTTTTCAGTTTCGCATATTTCAAATCATGTTTGGATTTCGGTTCAATTAAAAGTCTCACGAGTAAGGACAAAGTTTTAACATTTGCTCCTCAAAAAAAAAAAACAATTACCCACTCGTATCAGGCACACGAAAAGGAAATCAAATTCAACTATTCGACAGATGATATTTACTTCAAACTATAGAATAGAAATAGGAGAAAATAGGAACCAATTTCATTATTGGTGGGGCTTTTGTTGTGTGCCCACATTTCACAAAGAAAAGACACCCACTTTTCACAAAGAAAAGACAGGTGTTGTGAGCTCCTTATCAGCTTTCTCGATCAATTTATCAATTACCCCAAATGATTAATAATTTTCAGTTCGGGAAACACAAAAAAAAAAAAAAGGAAAAGAAAACCGCAGCGAGGATTAACAAGAATAATAGCAAAAAAAGATCAAATAGAAATCACGAGGAATGGTGGTTTTGTGCTAAAAGAGACGATCATTTTCTCCTTTTTCTTATTTTTCCTTTCCTTTAAAGATCAAAGAGGAAATGTGTTCTTGACGATGATCATTTTTTATTTGGATCTGTAACAAGCTCTCTTTGCTGCTCGGATGATATCCTCTACCTGCACCATCATATAATGTCCAGATTCATTAATACAAAAATACGGAGAGATAAATTATTAAGCAAAGTTAATGCAAATTAAAGGGCAAACAAACCTGAGGAAGAGCCAATCTCTCTAGGTTAGCTGCATAAGGCATAGGAACATCAGCTCCTGCAATCCTCTCGACCGGTGCATCCAAGTATGAAAAGCTCTCCTCTACAACCGATGCACTGATGATCCATAAACAGAAACATTAATCAACAATTCTGACCGATAACAGTACAATAATTAATCCAATCGTTTTCGAGTAAAAGAAATGAAGTTTAACCAGATTTCTGCACAGACTCCATGCTGAGGGAAACCTTCTTCAACTGTTACCAATCTACTTGTTTTTCTCACTGAAGCATTGATGGTTGCTCTGTCTAGCGGACGGATTGATCGAAGATTTATAACCTAAGCATTTCATTTAAAACAAAGTTTCAGAGCTTACGTATCAGTTTTAAGCAGCATCACAAGACAAAAGACTAAAAATTTTCGTACCTCAGCACTTATTCCCTCTTCTGCGAGCTTCTCAGCTGCCTGGAGTCAAGTACCACAAGTAATTCAGAGACAGAACAAAGAGGAGCACCAATTTTGTAAAAGAAAATACTATCATCTAAAGTAATATTTGATCTATAGGCAGGAAACTAGCAAAAATGTTCTCAGTTTAAGTACTCAAAGGTGATAGGGAAAATAAGGTAATGTCATACCTTAAGTGCAAAACCAACCATCTTCGAGAAAGTTACTATCGTTACATCCTTTCCTTCTCGTTCAATCTGGTATAGGCCAATACAGCATGAGAATCCAACTGCTAGATAGAAGAAAAACGAAAGAGAAAAAGCTAAAAATAAAGAGAAGACGGTAAAGATCAAGCGACAGTACCTTGGCTTTGCCTATGGGAAGACAGAAACTTGAATCAAGTGCTTCTTCTGAAATTGGAAATGATTCACCGTATCTGCATAACGGGATCAAATTAAGTGGGGTTTGATATTTGATTTTAGGCTCTAATCACATGACTAGAATTTTAAATTAAGGGTTAGTACTTACAGTAACTCGTTTTCAAGGAAGACAACAGGGTCAGGGTCTCTAATGGCAGCTTTAAGAAGACCACGAGCATCTTCAGCTGAGTATGGAGCGAGAACTTTCAAACCAGGAACTGAGGCGTACCATGCTGCATAGCACTGCAAATTGTAGAACAGAATACCTCCATTTAACATTCAGTGATACATATACAAGGTCACCAGCAGTCGTAAGCAGTGAACTGTATTGATCATGTTAGTTAGACAGTGAACTTGTAACACTAGGCGGGGAGAGATAAATCCTAAATCAATGTATCGATCATGTTAGTCACACGGTGAAACATTCAGGCCCTTGTCTGAGTCAGACAGTCATACTTTCATGTGTTCCAGAACCAATCTTACGAGAAAACAGTTGCATATCACTCTAAGAACTTTGATCTTAATCAATCAGCGCATTTGTTTCGGGAACATTTGATCAATGTTAAAGCCAAAGCCAGTTTATAGTCATCAGTTTTACAGAAGCTGTAGGCAATATTTAAGAGAATGCAAAGCAACAAATTATTCTTTTTTTTTTTGTGCGAAGCTACAGAAATTGAGTTAGCGTTTACCTGGGAATGCTGAGCACCAACACCAGCTGCAGCACCATTGGGTCCTCTAAAGACGATGGGTACATTAATCTGTCCAGCAGACATGTAATTTGACTTTGCAGCAGAATTTATGATATGATCAATTGCCTGAAACAAGTCCAATAAATATGTTAGGATACAGATAGTAAGATAAAAGAAAAATGTCTGTGAACTTTAGTGTCAATATAAATATAAAGTCAATGATGCCTCCAAACATATTTGCACCACAGTGCATGATCTCACAGCGCAACAATGATGCGTAATCAAGTCAAGGAAACAGACGAAATGTAAGAAAAACAAACGCTAACCTGCATAGAAAAGTTGAACGTCATAAATTCTACAACAGGCTTTAAACCAGCATAGGCGGCACCAACTCCAATTCCAGTAAATCCAGCCTAAAACATCGATAAAAGATGACTGTCAGAAATCTTCTCAATCAAGAAACATTGACATAAGGATTTGCAACAACAATACAAGAAAATAATAAAAGAAATATCAAACCTCGGTAATCGGGGTATCGTAAACTCTCTCAGGACCATATTTCTCCAAAAGGCCTTTAGTGATCTGTTGTAATTACATGATAAACCTCCAGTTATCAGATAAAGGTCAAAACAAGAGAGGTTCAACTAGAAATTTCTATTTTCCATCAGGTCAAACAAAATTCCAACCTTGTAGGCACCTTGGTATTGTCCAACCTACAAATAAAAAGAAGATAAAAAGATAAAAAAATATCAATATCTGACTATAAAAACGCCAGACGATATCAAAATCATGTCAGCTAAGCAACTAACCTCTTCACCCATGACAAATACTTTAGGATCTGCAGACATCTCCTCATCAATTGCAGAATTCAGAGCATCTCTGACCGTCATCTAAACAAAAGTTTTTTCATACCAAAAACGTAAGTAACCTTACATTATTTTCGAAAATTTCATAAACAAGAAAAAAAACATTATTTTAAAAACATTAACCAAAGAATGAACGAGTAAGTTAGGTTGATACTAGTCAGCTCCTACAAGAACGAAACCTATATAAGCTTCACACGTTGGATACTCTAAAATCATCAGATTAGCCCTAATCAACCTAAATTTGACCAAAATTAGTCTTCCCAGGCGAATTCACGAGCACCGTTGAGAACACAAGGCAACTGAGAAGACTATAATACCTCTTTTGAACCAGCTGCGAAGCTCCTTGCGGAAACCAATGCGGATCGCGTCCTTCTAAGAGACTATTTCAAAAAAATAGAATCAGAAAATTAAAAGAAATCTGAATCACAAGAGACTCTCAAATCGAATTCGCGAAAAAAGGAGTGAAAAATCTTCTTTACCGAAGCAGACAAGCCACCATCGACGGCTCTTTGCCTTAAGATTCCCCACATTTTTTCCTCTCTAACTGAAACAAACAAATCACTACTCATTTCAGCGATACGCATAGATCTAACAACCATCGGACAAAATCATAATCCAAGGACGAAGGAAGCTGAGTAGATCGATATCGGAGACGTAACTGATTTACCTTAGCTTTGGCCGGCGGCGAAAAGCGATCGGAGACGGCGGATTCGAAAAGAGAGAAGGAGAAAGACGACTCAAAGCTTGAGCGAAAGGGCACTGTTTTTTTTGGTTGTTGTTGTAAGTTTGTAACAACACACACAGCACACGAGAGATTTTTTTGATTAGAGTAGGTCTTCGTCATCAAATTACAGGAGCCGTACGATTAGTTAGTAATTGATCATGATCAGATGGTTGACATTTTCGGGATTTTTATTCTTTTTATTCTTTCTCAACTAGTATATTATTATTCATTCGTTGATGTTTTTTTTTATAAAGAGGACAACGACCCAAATACACTTTAAAGAATCCGAATATAGTGAGATATTTATATTCTTAATTATTTATGTTCATATACCTTTTTAATGTGAAAGTGTAAGGGAGAATAATATTCTAAAAACTTTATATATTTTGAAAATTAACCTGTATTTTCAAAACTTTGAAAACTAACTTTTCTGATTAAGTAAAATCAAAATATTATCATTATTTGAAATTTTAAAATTACAAATATATATAATGTTCTAAAACATTTCAAATTTAAGATATATGCACATCACAATTATATATATAAATATGTTCTATTTTTTCATAAAGTAAATTTTCTATAACCATAACCATGTTTTGAACAATTTTTGACTTAATATATGTAATTATTGATATTTTGTATTTAATAGTATTTTTAGAAAATCGTTTGAATTTTTTTGTGATAAACTTAATATTTTTAATTGGTATTAATATTAGGTTTTATTTGATTTTTTATTTTAAACATTCTGCTGTTTTTCATAGGTTAGTTTTCAAAATATTTAAAATATTTGGAATATTATATCAAATTTTCTCAAAGTTTAATTGACTTAGGTCCTGATTGGTAAGGACTGTGACTTTATGCTGTGACTTTAAACTGTTGACTGTAGAGATTTTGGCTGTTAAAGCTGTGGCTTTAGAAACTGTAAATATTAAATTTTTGAAAATTTGATTTTTTGTA
>KE154082.1:0-15306 GCA_000411075.1 Sisymbrium irio | reverse complement strand
AAAAAAAAAAAAAAAAAGATAAAGTATTGCTCCCTGTCTGTCAAATATAATCTTATCTTTCTTAAACATAAAAGTTCTAGACATCTTATCTCTTTTGCTATACATCTTATTAGAGAGTGAAACCATTTTTCTGTATTGAAGTTGCTCTTTCATTGTTATCTGGATTTCTTTCATCGAATGGTAGCTTAATCCTAACTCTAGTGAAATATCATGCTTTACACTCAGAGAGCAAACTTTTATCGGAGATACAAGGTTAATTTTTAAATATATATATATATGTCTTTGATCTCTGGTTAGGTTCAGTGTTACAAATACAACTTTGATCAATGTCGGCTTATGGGGCTTTCAGATCCGAGGCATAAATAACCTAAAGGAGTTTTACCCTCAGGTAAGGGCACTTTTTAATGGAACTAATTGTGAAAACCCCTTATCTGGAGAAAGACAGTCGGATACTCATCATTCTAGCTTTAACTGCAGATAATGAACATGCTTGAAGGATCACATGACATGATGTCCACTGCGCTTTTTTCTCATTTTGATATGCTCAAGGTAATTAACCAATTCTTATTCTCAAACTTGTGATGATGGTATTTACACATTGGAGAGCCATACCTAGTTAATTTCTTATCCTCCATAAAGTCAATTACTTCTAGTTCAAGTACATAAAGTCTGGTTCCCTCGGACTTTCCGAAATAAAACTCTAATTGATCTTTTTTCACTTTTTATGGTGATCACATTAGGAATAATGAGAATGAAGATGAAAATAATGGAAATGAATAGAATAAAAGAAATAGAAGTAAAGTATGAATGGTGACCATTGGAATGAATAAGAATAGTGAATTCTTCTTCATTTCTAAAAAATTACACCATTCACAAAGAAAATTTATTACTCATGATTCCCTCTCATTCCTTAGTTTATAGATAATTAATGAGTAAAATTATTACTTATTGATAGACTAAGGAAATAGAATCATATATGAAATGTATATATCTTCTCTTTACTCTGCATATCTTGTGAATATTGATTCCTTGATCAACCCTAGGTATAATCTGTAATATATATATGATAAGATGAATACACAAAGCTTTCACGGGAAATCATTGTCTTTCATGGTATCAGAGCCTTCTTCTCTGTAACCTGTCTTTTTCTCTCTTTCTTCTCCACTTTCTTCTCTGTCTGTTCAACAATGGCTGCCAATCCCGTCGCAGCAAATCTCGATCGCGCCTTTGGTGTCACCAACATCAAGTCACACATCCCATTCCTTCTCGACAGTAACGACCATAACTACGATGTGTGGCGTGAACTCTTCCTCACGCACTGTCTAAGCTTCGACGTCAGCGGTCATCTCGACGGAACCACCACACCCACCGGTCCGGACGACCAAAACTGGAAAAAGAGAGATGGCCTAGTGAAACTCTGGATCTATGGTACCTTGTCCAAAGATCTCTTCCGGACCGTGTTCAAGAACAACTCTACCTCACGTGAGATCTGGAATCGCATCGAGAACGTGTTCCGAGACAACAAAGAGGCAAGAGCAGTGGAACTTGATCAAGAACTCCGCACCAAAGTCATCGGAGACCTCTCTGTCCGCGCATACTGTCAAGAACTCAAGCGAGTTGCAGACCTCCTCATCAATGTTGATTCTCCTGTCAGCGAGCGTACTTTGGTAACATGCATGCTCAATGGACTGAATGCCAAATACGATAACATCATCAACGTTATCAAGCATCGTGAGCCCTTTCCATCATTTGAAATAGCACGCTCCATGCTCCAACTCGAGGAAGATCGCTTAGCCAGAGGCGTCAAGCCAAATCCCACCAACAACGACCACTCCTCCTCCAACACCGTCTTAACCGTCTCCACAACACCAACTCCAAACAACTTTCAACGTCCTCAGAGATTCAACAACCGGGGCAACAGGCGAAACAATGGAAACAGGTTTCGTGGCAGAAGCAATTGACAGCCTCGAGCATCCTTTCCTTCGTGGAATCAACCATTCTGGACTCACAACTCTCGCCCTTGGCAACAACAATATAGTCAATGGAGTCCAACCAACTATGCCACGTCTCAAGCTCCAGGTGTTCTCGGACCACGCCCACAGAATCAAGCCAACATGATTGCAGGTCCTCCATATGAGCCCACTGCAGACCTTAATCAAGCTTTTCACACCATGGCTCTATCCGACCCCACTGATGGTCAATGGTACATGGACTCTGCCGCTACAGCTCACCTCACTGCATCTCCAGGTACACTCGACTCTGTTTTTAATCTGAGCACTGCTAAGTCTGTAACTGTAGGTAACGGTTTCCAAATCCCAGTAAAATCTTCTGGCTCTGTCTCTTTCAACTCTCACACTCGACCCTTAAACCTAACATCTGTGCTTGTCACTCCTTCCATCATTAAAAACCTCATCTCTGTTCGTCGCTTTACAAAAGATAACTCTTGCTCCGTTGAATTTGACCCATTTGGTTTCTCTGTGAAGGATCTGCACACGCGGAAAATCATTCTCCGCAGTGACAGCACTGGTGACCTCTATCCCGTCCATTAAACAATCAAACCTTCGGCTCCACAACACTCAGCTTTTCTAGTTTCTTCATCAAACACATGGCATCGTCGTCTCACTCATCCAAGCAACGACACATTAAACTCTCTTATTTCATCTTCTTTATTGCCATGTAATAAAAACAGTTCCTCATTATGTACGGCTTGTCAGTTGGGAAAACAAATAAAACTTCCATTTCAATTCATCAAATAAAACAGTCTCTGCTCCCTTTGATCTCATCCATTCCGACGTATGGACCTCTCCAATCCCATCGCACAGTGGAATTGTCTATTATGTTCTCTTCCTAGACCATTACTCACACTTTCTTTGGGTATATCCTCTAAGAAATAAATCAGAAGTGTTCTCCAAATTCATACACTTCTCAAACTATGTTCAAACTCAGTTCAACAAACCCATCAAATCGTTTCAGTGTGATAATGGCCGAGAATATGACAATCGTCAATTCCATGATCACTTCTCTTCTCACGGCATTGAAGTGCGTTTCTCATGTCCATACACATCCCAACAAAATGGCAAGTCCGAAAGAATGATCCGTACGATTAACAATGCCATCCGTACTCTTCTCTTCCAAGCCAATCTACCTCCTTCCTTCTGGGTTGAAGCAATGCACGCAGCTGTTCACATAATCAACATTCTTCCTTCAGCTGCGATCTCCAACAAAATACCCTTCTCCATTCTCTTCCAAAAACCGGTCTCATACACACATCTACGTGTATTTGGCTGCCTCTGCTTCCCAAACACAAATCACAACAACCTCCAAAAACTTTCACCTCGCTCCACTCCTTGTATCTTCTTGGGTTACCCACACCAACACAGTGGTTATCGATGTTATGATCTCAAAACAAAACGAATCATAATTTCTAGACACGTTCTCTTTGACGAGACCACATTCCCATACCTAAATTCCCTACCACCAAAGCCCTCTGATTACGAGTTCCTCTCTTTCGACAATGAACCATCTCAACTGTTTCGGGAAATTCTGCAATCACCTCCAACTCCTGCAGAAACTCAACCAGAAAATCAAACAGTCCAAAACACCCCACCAACCACCGCTGTACCTGTTGCTCGTCCACCTGCTCCCCCAGTTCCAGGACATCAAATGACCACTCGCTCTAGAGATGGAACTCACAAACCAAAACAAATCCTCTCCCTCAATGTCCAAACGACATCTCCTATTCCAGCCGGTCACTAACAAGCTTTAAAAGATCCAAACTGGAACCCTGCTGTTCATGATGAATACAATGCTCAGATTAAAAATAAAACGTGGAGATTGGTACCACGACCTCCACAAGCTAACATTATTCGTTCTATGTGGCTATTTAAGCACAAGTATCATGCAGATGGATCACATGCTCACTACAAAGTTCGATTGGTCGCCAATGGTAAATCTCAGGTTGAAGGAGTAGACTACGAAGAAACATTCAGCCCAGTAGTGAAACCAGCCACAGTCCGCTCTGTTCTTGAAGTAGCTCTATCAAAAGGATGGCAAATACACCAAATGGACGTCAAAAACGCCTTCCTCCATGGCAAACTCGATGAGACTATCTACATGTTTCAACCACCAGGATTTACAGATCCTACCAAACCGGATTATGTGTGCAAGCTTGAAAAATCAATCTATGGGCTCAAGCAAGCTCCGCGAGCGTGGAATGCACGGTTTGTCAACTTTCTCAAGCCAAAAGGGTTTCAGCAAAGCAAGTCCGATACCTCGCTCTTTGTCTACAAACAAGGTCCTCATCTTGCCTATTTACTACTCTATGTTGATGATATTATTGTCACTGCCTCCTCTCCAGAGCTGCTGCACAGGATCAAAAACACGCTGAAGACAGAATTCGCAATGACTGATGAAGGCCGTCTTCATTATTTCCTTGGCGTCTCAGTGGAACACAATGACACAGGTCTCTTCTTAAGCCAGTCCAACTATGCAGAAGAGATAATCAAACGTGCAGGGATGATTGACTCCAAACCATTTGCTACACCGGTGGACTTAAAATCCAAACTCAGTGACACCGATGGCAAGCTGCTGAAAAATGCAACAGAGTACCGACACCTGGCTGGAGCTCTTCAATACTTAACATTAACAAGACCTGATATCTCGTACGGAGTACAACAACTGTGTCTTCATATGCATGCCCCCAGAGAACCACACCTCAAAGCCATGAAGAGACTCATTCGGTATGTTCAAGGCACCATCTCACACGGTCTGCAACTTCTCAAAAACCAACCTCTGACTCTCAAAGCATATTCTGATGCCGATTGGGCAGGCTGTCCCGACACGAGACGCTCCACCTCAGGATATTGCATATACCTCGGAGATAATCTTGTCTCATGGTCCTCCAAACGCCAACAAACAGTCTCCAGGTCCAGCGCCGAGGCGGAATACAGAGCAGTGGCTAACGCAGTTTCTGAGACGTGCTGGATACGCAATCTCTTACTCGAGCTTCATGTACTCATACCAAAGGCAACAATGGTGTTCTGCGACAACATCAGTGCCGTGTACATGTCATCCAATCCAGTCCAACATCAGAGAACCAAACACATTGAGATAGACATCCACTTTTTCAGAGAAAAGGTTGCCAAAGGCGAAGTCCGTGTGCTTCATGTTCCCTCTGCATTTCAGTTTGCCGACATCTTCACAAAAGGCCTACCAACGTCTCTTTTCAACGAGTTCAAAACCAGTTTAGGCGTGATCACAAATCCATGCTACAACTGAGGGAGGGTGATAGACTAAGGAAATAGAATCATATATGGAATGTATATATCTTCTCTTTGTTCTGCATATCTTGTGAATATTGATTCCTTGATCAACCCTAGGTATAATCTGTAATATATATATGATGAGATGAATACACAAAGCTTTCACGGGAAATCATTGTCTTTCACTTATCAAATTTGAGAAAGAACAAATATTTCTATTCATTTCTATTATTTTATTCTCTTTCATTATTTTTTTTTATTCCTATTATTCCAGTAATAGTTACCATTCAGACCCTTAATGTTTTTTCCTTTCCAAATATGATAAGGAACAATTTTTTATATAATTTTCTGCAGAAAAAGGAACAAACAGGAATCATATGTAATAAATATTAATTATGAATGATAAATATTTTAGGGAATGTGGAAGAATTCATTGTTCTCTTTATTTTTGGTCACCATTCAGTGCCACTAGTTGGCTCTCTCAGTAACACCAGTGTGATGAGTGGAGTTTTATTGGAAATATTATGATGTTACTTGCAGATGGAAAGGATATTTGGGTCTGGTTCCGCAAATAGAATGATCAGTTCTGAGAAGAGCATCTTTGCTTTCTGGTAAGGAGTCGAATGTTCAAGATCCCATCCCAAGCGTTTTATTGTTTTATTCAGCTTGAAATTTAAATGAACTGTTGGTATAATTAACAGACAAATGGTATAGTTGAAGACGAACGGTGATCTTAGTTTTGATTATACCCCCTTTTATATGGTCAGGTATACATTAATCTGTTCAAACTGATTTAAAATCAGTAGAAAACTTAACTCAAATCAAACTGGACCAAAAGGTCTGTGAGAAATTAAACTCGTTTCAAAAATAAAATTTCTCTTCCGTCGTTCCCGTCGCAGAAAAGAACTCGAATATTTCTCCGAGAGAACATACCATCCTCAACAAAGCTTACAAGCTTTCAGCGCAATGAGATGTCGAAAGATGCGTGGTTGTGACGGAGAACTTATCGAGACATGGCCCGAGGATCAATCACAGAAATGCACATGACCGAGAGTCGAGAGGTTTAGCAATTATTGAGCGATACAGAAAAATTCAAGAAAAGAAAAACACTTTCTCAGTTTAATGAACACGAAGATTAACCGTTAACAACGAGAAGAAGCCATCTCTGGACAAAAATGACAAAAAAATTCGTAGAGAAAATCTCGGAGTAGGAGTCTTTGGAGAATCACATTTAAGGTTGTTTTAGGACGGTTTCATCAAAGAATCATCTATCATCAATGGAACAGAACCGTTAGTGGATCATCTGATTACTCAGACCCGTGATGTTTACTCAACTGGTTTATCTACGTCGTCCTATAATCTTCCCATCAACTCTTCAGTCTTTCTGACGATGCTAATTCACTCAACGTCGGTGATTCAGCATAATAATGTTGTGGTTACTCGGATTTATTCTTTTGAGCACAAGTATTTGGTGGCCGATGCATAATGTGAAATATCCAAATGCTCTAATTATGGTGTGAAAATAAGAAATAAATCTTTGAAATAACAGTTTCGGTAATTACAAATTAACACTCGAAATAAATTCAGTAATGAAAGTATCACAGTTGAAATTAACAGTTAGTCAACCTTAAGACAATAATAATAGTTGGTTATAGAATTTTCAAGATAAACGAGACTCAGAAAGTGCAATGATCCTTTAGACCTGCCTCACGAGATCAAAGGCTCCACTGTGCTTATAGATCAAATGCAGATTGTGAGCAGCCTCTTTGCGTAGGTCACAATTAACAGGTTTACGCTCTTCCGCAACATTTGGATCTTCGTTTTTGAGTTTCGGCATTGGATATTCTTTCTCGTAAACCCCCAACACCTTCTCGTAGTATGAAGCCGCAAGAGTCACATGACCTATGTGATGATACGCCCGTGCAACGTTATACAACACCTCTTGACTGTTACTGCAGATTCTGAGATTGTTGTACAGAAATGCAAAGCCTTGAGCAAGACACTCATGACGGTTCTTTAGTCGGAAACCGAGGGCTAAGTTGTTAAATCAGCTCCTAAAAAGGAAGATACAACATGTGAAACTTTATTTAACTGATTAGCTAACTCGGGAAAGCCAAGGTGAGAACTATATAGATCCATGCTTACCTACGCAGAGGTTAATTAAAGGGCTGTCGGGCATTAGTTTATATGCTTCAAGATTTTCTCTTGCAGCATCTTGATGTCGGCTTGTCACAGTGAAATGATGACCAGCAATCATAATAGGCAGTATGGAGTCTCTATACTTGTTCATAAGTGATGCATGAACTTAGCTCCCTAGTCTGCGGAAAATTATACCATATTAGTACCGCAAACAAAACCGGGTCGACACTACTTTCCAAGTGAAATGAAATACCCCTCTGTATACCTTGAAATGACTTTGTAATACCAGTTCCAGGCATTCAAACGATATGGATGTTGGTGAATGACAGATCTTACACAGTCAAACCATTGCTTTGAATCCATAGTATCACACGATAATTCTGTAAACACCAAAAGAAGAAAGTGGTATTAACCACCAGTATATAAACCCACCAGGAAAATCTGAAGACGAAGACTTATCTTAAGTCGTGAAGAAAAATAGATTCAAGGTTGGGTTAGGAGATTACTTGCTCCAAGTGACTGAAGCTCCTTTTTTCTCAACAGGGAGCATTTTGGCGTCCAATCTACGAGCTAGGTTAACTATTTCCAGAGCTTCCCAATACCTTAGCAGGGATGCCAATGCCTTGCAAGACATGAAATTTCAGGAGTCATGAAAAACATAAAAGGACGATGGCATCAAGGAAGTTAAACGGTCATAAGCAAGGAAAATAAAAAGAAACGATGTACAATATGAAGAAGGGAACAGTTAATTACATCAACAAAGAGACAGTGATACTCTTCATCCTTGATAGCTTCTTCCTGAGTAGAAAAGTTAACGTATAACCCCGGTCAATTTAAAAGGCAAAAGCATTTCAAGTAATTAGAGCAAAGAGGACATAGCTGTGGTATACAAACTAACAAAAAACCGTCAGGCATATTGTCACCACAACAAGTAAACAAATTTGGGTAGGTTGAAACACAAGTCTTGTGGTACAAGTTTTTATCAGGAAACAGGGGTAGGTAAAATTGTTTGCACATATATAGATACCTCTGATTCACTGCAGATATCTTCGTTTTGAGTTTTAGTTGCAGTCCGTTCTCTAATTTTACTTGTTTCATTTAATCTTGCTCTGATATAGCGCCACTTTTTTGGTCCGTGATATAATCTCTCAAAGAACGGTACTTGAATGAATGGTATTTGTATATGAACCGAAAACGCAATGAGCACTTCACGGAACTGAGGTGGATCGAATGGACCGTCAAAAGATGTATTAGTCTTCTGGTATTCCGACCTTGTCTAGCTTTAGATATGACACACCAAGACACTATAAAAAGGTTGTTTTTTTATACTACGCACCAGGCAACGAGTTTGCTCGCAAAAAATAAAAGAGAGAATAAATCTTAAAAGGGTTTCAACTGAAAATCTAATAAAAGGTTGTGTCAAATGAAATCATACAAAAAATTAAATAAAACTACTTTTTTGCATGCAAGAAACTAGTTAAATCATTTAGGAAATGATAAAAAAAACGCATAGGGAATAACAACACAGTTTTTTGGGACTTAAAAAATGAGCCAACATAAATGCTAAGCACTAGTGTAATCTTCAGCAGTCCAGAAAAGCGTACAGGTTCATCATAAGTATCGCTGAGGATGGTTTTCCTGAATATGAGAAATAACTTCCTGAATCAGGCATTTGTAAAAAGCTTCCAGAATTACAACAAATGCTTCCGAAAAACGTCTTTTAGTAATGCTTTCCCGAATACGTCTCTTATCTTCCTTATTGCTTCCCATGATTGTATCATACCCTCCTTTTTGAAAAAGGATTTGTCTTCAAATTCGAATCTCCTACATCAAAAGGAAATAAGTTAGACACAAAGAAATTAAAATTAAAGAAGATAAATTTTGGAGAAAGACTTCTTTGGAATTTTTAAGTCTTCTTCCAGAGATACTTCCAGTTCCAAACACCAAAATGAAAGATTAAATCATGTCTACTCGGAAATTCCGGTGGCAAACAAATTAATTATCAACAAAAATCATCAAAACATTTATTAAAATCAAAAACATGATCAGAACTCCAAAAATCTGTGATTAAGCCTAAAACAAACAAAAATTTATCAAAACATGAAAATTTCTTTTTAAATTCTGAAAAGCTTTTGAAAACTTGATCTTTCAAACTTGGTTTTGACAACTCATGAAAATCATCTGAAACATAAAGATCATTTATAAATTGTTTCTGGGATTTAGACAAATTGGAAAAATCAGCTCTAAATCCAAAAAATTTAAACAACTTCATTGAAAGACATGTAGACATTTTAAGAGAATTTGATTCGATCGATTTCTCACTAACAAAACCAAGATCATGAAACTCATCAAGCACAAAACGTTTTGGTTTAAAGAATGTTTCAGGAGTAACAAAAGCAAGCGAGTCATGTTCAACCCTAACTAAACCAAGCTCCTTACAGTGTTGTGCATAGTCATAGGAGATTGACTCAAGAAATGGTTCTGGATCAAAGCTCAGCTGACTCCCCATGATGATGGACGTTCTTCTTGGTGCTTCCTTTTCAGAGACTTCTTCATTACCGTGCAAAAGAGAACAATATCTACTCGGATGCACCGATTCAAAGCAGATGAGCTTCAGACCAGTCTCTTGGCATTCAAGCACACAATTATCTTTATCAAAGAAAGATTTTTTTATCCTCATAATAAGTCCTTATTTCCAACAGCTCATCATTATATTCATCAAAAACAGGTAATGATTCTGAAAAATCGATTAGCTCATTTTCAAGGATATTTTCAGTTTTACCTTTGGAGTTTTTCCTGATGAATGATTTTTGTTTAGCTACAGGGGCACATGTGGTGGTGCTCTCCTTCATGCTCTTTCTGGCGGCTTTAAGTGTTTTAATAATTTGCTCTCCAAAATCTTCACAAAACTTCTGTACATCAAACTGGATGAGAAGCCTCCTTTGATCAGCTTCATATATGGACGATTTGCACTCTTCTCTGCCTCTCCAATTTGGAATCTCCTGTGACCTGTTTAGACGTGGCCTCTCCCGTCATCAAAAGTGTTAACCAATTTTTTAGGAAAACATTTAGAAACAAAATCTTGTTGAACTTTCTCCTTACTACTTTCTTTTGAAGACCAAACATCTTAACCCTGAAAAACACTCAGTAAACAGACTAGAATAAATAACACTCTCTCACTTTTTCTTGAAATTTCACAAGTGTTTTTATCACTCAATGGATCTCACTCAAATGTTCTAAGCAAGCAATCCAGTCAAGTCCACTGTTTCACACCCAAAAACACCCAAGAGGAAAGAAAAAAGGTGAAGAGTTCTTTTTTTTTTAGTTTGGAGTCAGCCTTAACTAATCCAGACTGGATTTTTCCTCAGTCAGTGGGTTTTCTCCTCCACTTTCCCACCTCGGTTTTCAAATCCCTGTTCTTTCTTACTTTTTAAATTTTTTTTTTTAATATATAAAGAATGAAACTGAAGACAATGGGACAAGGATTAGCCCGGACTCAAGGAATATATACAAGAAATGTTTGAGAAGATTTTAAAGATGAAAGATGAGAAATCAAAATGAAAATACCCCTTCAAGTGTGCTCTGATACCACTTGATACAATCTCCCAATGAACGACAATTAAATGAATGGTATTTGTGGCTGATATGAACCGAAAAGGCAATGAGCACTTCACGGTACTGAGGTGGATCGAGTGGACCATCGGAAGATGTGTAAGTCTTCTGGTATTCCGACCTTGTCTAGCCATGGATATGACGAACCAAGACACTAGAAAAGGGTTGCTGTTTGGATATTACGCACCAGACAACGAGTTTGCTCGCAAAGACCAAAAGAGAGAATAAATCTCAAAAGGGTTTTCAACTGAAAATCTGATAAAAGGTTGTGTTAAATAAAATCATACAAGAGTTAAATAGAACTAGTTTTTGCATGCAAGCAACTAATTAAATCATTTAGAAAATAATAAAAATGCATAGGAAATGATAAAAAAAACGCATAGGAAATGACAACACAATTTTGGGACTTAAAAATCAGCCAACATAAATGCTGGGCGCTAGTGTAATCTTTGGCAATCCAGAAAAGCGTCCAGGTTCATCCTAAGTGTCGTTGAGGAAGGTCTTCCTGAATATGAGAAATAGCTTCCGGAATCAGGCTTTTGTAATGCTTCCAGAATTAGAACAAATGCTTCCGAAAATGCCTTTTAATAATGCTTTCTTGAATACATCTCCTATCTTCCTTGTTGCTTCCCATGATTGTATCAGTCCGCCTCTCAACCTTGTTCAACATGTTTCAGACCAAATGTTACTAATGATGCCAGACAGAAACGAAAAGGATTGAATATTATGGTGGATATATTTCTTTATACTCACTGGGAAGCTTGAGCATCTCTAGGACGTCGGCGTCTTCTATTTCTTTAAAGCTCGACAAGAACCGATTGTTTTCATTTTCCTTTGACCTAGACGTTTCATGAGACCGAGTGCAAGTACAGTGTAAGGCATCACCATACAAAGTATTTATATGAAATTAGATTATACTGATGTTAAATGAAAAAACCCTAATGCAATGTCAGACGTTCAGATGGGTCCAAGTACATTTTTCTTCGAGAATCAGTAATTATTTATGTTATAAATTTCTTTAGCATAGTTATTATATGACACTTGGATATGTGGGGTCTGAAAAGCTTTCCTCTCGAAACCCTCTCTCTTCCCCCTTCGCCCTCTCTGCCTGCATCTGGTTTTCCGGCCGGCGTTCTTGGGCTCTCTATGCCTTGGCGTCGGTCGGATCTGTATTTATTTCGTTTTCTTGTTTCCTTCGCGTTGATGTCTTTAAAATCTGTGTTTTTTTTTTCCAAATATAGATCTAGAAATTTGATTCAGAATCCTTGTTGTGGCGTTTGGGGTTCTTCTCTCGGTGTAGGCCGTAGTTGTTTCCAGTTTTGCTGGGTTTTAGTCTTTGAATCTAAGTTTCCGGTTTCTTAGTTTCTTTTTGTTGCTGGGTTGTTGCTGCTTCGGGTTCCAGTTTTAGTTTCCCTTGAAATATTATGGCATTTAGCTTCCCGTAAAACTCTCAGGCTCAGTTTTTGGATGGTTCGCTTCTTGTATTCCTTCTTTGTGGCGTTGTTGGTTTAATGTAGTAGTTTTGCTGGGTGAGTCATTTTCTTCCTCTTGGCTTTGAGTTCTTGTATTGCTGCGATGTTTTGCTCTGGTTTGCGGGTTTGGATTATTCCGGTTCAGATATATTTGGCGTTATCACGGTTACGCTTCTGTGGCTCTTCATTCTCCAGCTATCAGTGTAGTCTGAAGTTTTGCTATGGGATTATTGTAGATTTCGACTTGTGTTTGTAATCAAGTAGTGGTTGCAGGTTTTATTCTCTCGGTTGTATAAGTGTGGTTGTATTGGGCTGTGTTTGTTTCTCATACCTTGTAATAGTATCACTTTGTTCTCATGGTTCTTTATTGACCTTCTTAATAAAATCCGTACAGATGATAAAAAAAGACACTTGGATACAGGGCTATTACCGTCCGCCGCCAAACCCACTTCATAACCAACTGCAATGACGCATTGGCAAAGTCCTCAAGCATCCCCTCTGAATAATAGATCTGACAAAGACACATTATGATCTTTCTTTTCTTCCACTATGTCTTCTGTTTAGCAGTATCAAGATCTACACTTAGAGAAAAAACCATAGTTAGCAATCTTACATCATGTGACAAAACAAAACAAAACGGTTTGATGTCAATTTCATAACTAACATTTGGAAGGAAAAAGCAGGCGCATGAATACGAGATCGGAATGGTAACACAAATCATTACTTGTAAAAAGTTCAGCATCAAATCTATCAAAGTAAGGTATTGTAACATGCTCGTCAAATCTTAGGTAAACTATGGACTCGCTTAGACAATACGGCCAGAGAATAGAGTGATTTTATTTCTCTGCTGACCTGGATTTTCCGGGGGAGAAAGCACTAATATAGCTTCATCTCGTTCTCCATCTTCCAAAAAATGAAGTCAGAGTTATGCGAGTATCAATGGGTCACTGAGTTCATTCAAAGCTGAGGGAATTTTCAGTCACAAACAAATGGAAAAAAAAATATATAATAAAAATATAATTTTAATTTGCAAGACATGGAAAGTTATTAGAGCATATTTATCGCTGACATTTTTAGGTAGTTGCTTGTTTTTTTAAAAAAAAATGAACTAATCATGGGCCGCCATGTATGAGTACTCCCGTGAATAGTGTAATCAACAGTTGCTTATTTAAAGATTAGAAGCAACTTAGTTTAGTTTTTTGTGGAACCCACCTCACATTTTTTCCCTAAACGATCCTCTAAACTACTCCTGTTAAAGATGCTTCTAAGATTTGAGTTTTGAGATCTTAACAAAACATCTCATGTAACTAACTGTGGACAAAACAAAGTGAAATGTATCAATCCCTCTACTATTGACAAGAAGGGGCTATACATATGCATCTAAGAGCTCTTTCATTCTAGAAAACACATAGAACACAAAAATTAAATTAAGAAATTACCTTTATAATAGAAAGTGATGGCCTATTCTCGTTTCGCCAACGACATATAACAGCGAGTAACTTTCACAAAAAAATAGCCATTCTACAAAGACAACCACAAAACTAGTTACCCAAGAGAAATGAAAATAAAAGTTGTAAGAGAAGAATCAACAGAGCACAACTGGGTTATTAACTTACATTCATAGGTTCGTCGATTGCTAATAAATAGTATTTGAGAGAAAAGTCAAAATTCCCAATGTTTGTTAGCTCATTGGCCAAAGTGGTAATGAGCTCTGGATGTTCACATACAGCCTCCCGTGGTAGAATACTTAACACAGCCTGCAGATCAGGAAAGCAACATCTTTCACAAGAGAAGGTATATTGACTTTTTGAAAAGAGAACCCCAAATACAAGAGACCGCAAATCATACTAAAGATCATACCATAACATAACTGACATACTTCACATGGTGTAGAAACGTGAGACATGAACTTGGGAAGGATACAAAGTAATAATAAAGATAAGGACCACTGCAAAGATTATTATCCTCAGTGAGGCCACATTCTTCTTTTAACACATTTATATGAAATCTCATTTTCCCCAAATCTTGTTCAGTTCATATAAATCTATTAAAAGAGTTAGAAGAGGGTATATAAAGCAACCACTGGGATAAAAGCTTAGCAGGTTTATAATGTAGATATACAAACCTCTGCCTGCTCCATTTCTTCAAGGCGAACATGACATATGGCTTGTCTGATTTTCAAACTGGAACGCAGTTCTAACTATGGATTGTAAATCTGGCGCACGTCATGAATATACCTAAGAGCTCTATCATACGCATTAATTTGCATGAAAACAGAAGCCAGTAAATCCAAGACATCAGGCCACACTTCACATGTATGAGATTTGATATGATCCTCTAAGGCCATCTTTATCTTTGGTCCCTTAGGACTTTTTTTTGGAAAAAAGTTGAGTGGATCCCACAAAAAAACAGATGAAAGTTACTTCCATCACTCATTTAAGCGACAGTGTTTGGGGTATTTCGTGGGATCCACGTATGCATGGTATCCCATGATTGATCTATTATTGTTTTTTTATTAGAAAAAAATATAAAATAAAGTCATTACCTGAATTCCCGTGATGCAGATGCTCTAAGATGCTTGTTGCCCGTTCACCCTCGCTGGATTTTAGAAAATACTACGAAAACCATAAAATTGGCATAACCATTTGTCTTTTTTTTGGGTAGAGAAACTACATCACAGAGATTAGCAATGTATAATTTTCTAGTCATTTCAGCTTACATACCTTTGTCCCCCACTTGAGTGCTTCCATTCTCTCAGGACACTGACGAAATATTTTTTCATAGGTTTCAGCTGCTTCTTTATATTTTCCAGCATTTAGGCA
>KE154080.1:63538-78194 GCA_000411075.1 Sisymbrium irio | reverse complement strand
TTACACCAACATAAATACATATCATATAAAAATATGACATTAACAAAAAATGTAGAAAAATATATACAACACCAGTACAACAAAGAATGCATGTGATCTAATAGTACGAAAGTAAAATAAAATAATAATAATATAATAGAGAAAAATCTACAAAAAATAAAAATAAATATATATAAAAATAACAATTGTAAAGTTTAAATATACAAAAATATTATTGGAAAACAATTACACCCAACATAAATACATATCCTATAAAAATAGGACATTAACAAAAATGTAGAAAAATATATACAATAACAATACAACAAGAAAAATATATTCTTTTAAAAAAAAATAAAAACAGAAAAAATATTAATCAAATAATAAAAAGTACCCATAAAACTAACTAAATAAAATAAAATCACAAAAAACATAAAAAATTACAACTACATGTTTTAACACATAAAATCTTCAAAATAAAGTAAACAAAAATAAGTAGACACTTCTAAAACACTTAGGGAATTAGTATGTTATAAATATTGTATAAAAAAGTTTTTTGTAGTCTACCTTCCACACAAAATAAGTAGTTATGAACATCTATTTTATTTAAAAACTTTAATAAATTAGAATTATAATAACTAATTATGATTTACTACATATCTTCTTTAAATACAGTTATGAACGACATAAAATAAAAACCAAGAAAAGAGAATAACGAGTAATCCACGAAAAAAATCCCATGAGAAAGTAAATTAATAAATATGATGGCGTTATAAGGGAAAAGTTCTAGAAATAATTATATGATTTGGAAGATATTAACAACAAAGTAATCTCCAATACGAATTTCAGCTTAAGTGACAAAACACGAGAACAAGGAAAGTATAAACGATATACAGTCTTTAGCAATAGCATTGGTTTATTAAAAACATTACAAAATGTCATGTATGACAATGACCTACTTTATTATACTTTACATATGTCAAAAATTAATATTTATAAATATATAAGTATTAAACATCACATTTAAAATCCTCTTATATATATGTTTTCATTTAAATTTTAATAAACAATTATCTGAAAATTATCTGAAAATGCATATAATGATAACACATCATCGTAGCATGAATGTTTCCTAAATCATATATAAGGAATATTAGAGATATGATGAGTTTAAAGCTTGAATGTACTTATTTATCCTAATATGTACATTTCATATATTTATTAAGGGAAATTTGCTGATTATTATCCATTTTTCCATTTTTGGATATAAAGTAGATCCTAAATTCAAACTCAAGCAAAAATATACCTCAAGGATAGTTAAGTTACACTTGACACCCTAGCGAATAAACAAAAAACTGAACCGGAAATGACAGTGATAAGCTAAGAAGTCTGATAAAGAAGTCTGAATGGTTAACTTCGTTTGACGTCTACTAGGTAGACGTCTAAAGAAATATACTTGATAAGTATATATTAAATTTTAATTAAGAAAATAGGAAAAAAAATTATTTAGTAATTTTGATGTTAACATCAACTATAGAACATATATTATCATCTATATAAATTAAAATTGCATAGAAACAAGTAAATTAAAACCATCAAATGTCAATTAAAGTGGAAATTTTCAAATTAGAGTTTATGATTGGCAGACTTCATTTGGAAGTCTACCAGGTAGACGTATAAAAAGTATACTTGATAAATATAGCTTAAATTTTAATTAAGAAAATAGAAAAAAAATATTTAGTAATTTTGGTGTTAACATCAACTATAGAACAAATATTATCATCTATATAAATTAAAATTACACAGAAAAAAGTAAACTAAAACCATCAAAGGTCAATTAGGGTGGAAAATTCAAATTAGGGTTTATGATTGGCAGACTTCATTTGGAATTCTACTAGGAATATTTACCTCTGTATATAACCTGCAGTTTCGATGAAGGTAACCCTAATTTTCACAAATACGACGGCGCTCTCTCTCTCTCTAAAAAGGTACACTTTCTTTCTAAAACAGCCAAAACAGCCATAATTCGGTTTCCTTCTCAATTATCGGTCCTCGTCTTCAGATCCGTATTTTGTTTTGGTCATGTTATCTTCTAACAGACTTCTAATGCTTATTTATACACAGGGATGGGTCGATACAGTTATAGTCAACTGTCGAGTAGTTCGAGGAGTGTGTCTTTTGGTGGAATACCAGAAGTGAGATCCAGTCCCCTCCGTGGAGAAGGAAATTTTGGAATACTTTACCAATGTAGATGTGGTTTGGTCCGTGTTGTTAAAGTGTGTATTACGGACGAGGATTCCAAAAGGATATTCTATGTATGTAAGAACTACAAGGTAATGAGAAGGTCCTAGCGTCATTTTGTTTGTGATTTACGGTCCTAGTGCTTTAACTTCTGTAATTTGTTTATATAGGATGGTGGGCATCACACATTCAAGTGGTGTGAGGAGGCTATGAAGGAGGAATTTCAAGACTTAAGATGTTCCATGGAAAACCAGGCGGACTGCATTCGTGTCCTCGAAAATATTGATGATATATATAAATCGGGTTCAGGCAGAGATTTCCGAACTGAAGAAGCTTATTCTGGCTAAGCGCTTCCGAGGTGTGAAGCTGAAGAAAGAGATTTTTGGCGGTGCAATCTTCATTAGCGGCATCCTCATAGGGTTGATAATTACCTTGTCTGTTTCTGTTTGCTTTACGAAATTGTAGATTATCGTTAGATTAATATGTTTAATGAACGAGTAAATTATGTAATGTTGCTATTTTGGAAGAATCTTATACTAATCTCATGAATATGGTATTCTAATATCAGTAAATGCGGGAATGGGAGAGTAGACTTCATGTGAAGTATGAATTCAAATTAACCTTAAATTCAGTAAATGCGGGAATGAGGATTGTGAGTAGACTTCAAGTCAAGTCTGAATTCAAATTAACCTAATTTAGTAAATGCGGGAATGAGAATTGTGAGTAGACTTCAGGTGAAGTCTGAATTCAAATTAACCTAATGAAGTTTAGGCGGGAACGGAATTGAGTAGACTTCACTTGAAGTCTGCAATTTAAACTAACTTTAATTCAGTATAGGTGGAACAGAATTTCTAACCATGTGATAAAAACGTATGAAAAGTGAGTAGACTTCACTTGAAATCTGAAATCTAAATAACCCTAATTCAGTATAGGCGGGAAGGGAATTTCTAAGCATGGGAAATCTGGCTCAATTTGCTTATCCCTCATACGAGGCCATCCAAATTAGCCCACATTCAAGCCGAAGACCTCTTAAGATAAAATGTATGAAAGTGAGTAGAATTTATGTGAAGTCTGAAATTCAAACTAACCCTAATATGCTATAGGCGGGAAACGAAATTGCGAAATAGGCGGGAATTTATCAAAAGGGAACCGGGATCGGTTAGTTATATAATTTTTAACAGAATTGAACCGTTATGTAATACCAAACCGGAAACCAACCAATTAAATTTGGATAAAAGAAAGTCCAATTACATTTATTTTCATGTAAAAAAACGTAAATAATCCACTATAATTTGGCGAAATCGCATCACCGTAGCATCTCTTTCGCCGCTGCCGCCACAGCAGTGCTCTTTCTTCTACATGGTATTTTATGTTCCCTTTTTTTCTGGTTCTACACTAATCCTACTATATGTGCTGCCCTCTAAACCTGTTGCCATTGAATATGAATTTACTTTTCAGATCTCGTCGCGTCAGTACCCGTAATTGTTGCCGGTAATTTTTGTCCTCCCTTCCTACCCTCTCTCCTGCTTGTTGGTTAACTCGTATTTTAGCTGTTAAATAGTTATAAAAAAATGTGGACTTTTAGATAACTCGCTGCCGCCTATAGTAGAAATTGGTAGTCGACGTTGTGAAGTATACGTCGGTAGTATACAGCTGTCGTATAAAGTAGAATTATAGAATATAGATATAGAGTAGACTTATAAAGTATAATTATAAAGTAGACTTCAAAAGTAGACTTCGAAAGTAGACTTCGAAAGTAGACTTCAAAAGTAGACTTCGAAAGTAAACTTTAAAAGTAGACTTCTAAGTTAAACTTCTAAGTTAGACATCTAAATTAGACTTCTAATTAGACTTCTAAATTAGAATTTGGTATGCATTATTCTATGTCTGTAGTATGGAGCAGCCTGAATTCCCACGCAGCTTATTCACAAAGTGTGAAAGTATCGGCTACTACAGCAACGATAAGAAGTTGTTCACTGGACTGGCTGACATACTGAATGAGGATGAGTGGGAAGAGATTAGTGAATCTAGGTTGGGTGTATTTTTAAAGTTCCACAAGTTAGATTTTGGTTTGGTGTCTCGGTTGGTGCATTATATTCTGGGTTTTCAGATATCTTGCAACAAGAATTACGAGATATGGAGTCTTGTTGGTGTAAACCCGTTGAGATTTTCGCTGTTGGAGTTTGAACACCTCACTGGACTCAATTGTGACTACGTCGGGATATGGAGCAGCCAGATGTTGAGGTTACCGAAGAGATGACGGAATTATGGGAGAAGATTGGTATGCATATTGATGTTGGGCCTAATATAGACGATCTGACCCAAGCTTGTAGCTATGTGTCGACATGGCCTCAGGAGGATCGGATTAGGCTGGGATATTTAGCCATATATGCTGGTTTTGTAGAAGCACAGAAACCCAACTTACCTACACGTGCAAAGATGGCTAGTTTAGTCATGGATTTAGATGCATTCGAGAATTACCCGTGGGGAAGAGTAGCTTTCAAGAATCTAATCCAGGCAGTAAAGGAAAAAGATTTGACTAAGAGTTATACCATGGACGGGTTTGTTGAAGTTCTTCAAGTATGGGTATATAATGTGATGCCGGATTTTCTTCCGGCTTCGGGGGACCAATTGACAAGGTAAATCCTCCGATTCTTGCTTTCTCCGGGTCCAGAGGTCGAAAGTATGTCAAAGAGGCTATGTTAAAGCAGGTTAAATACAAACTGAATCAAATAAGTAAGGATAATTAATGATATCCAAATATTGATATATGGCTTTTACGCAGACTCGCTTCAACATATGTGTGATGATGGAGATCCTAGCTGATATAATCCCCAACTGAGATAATGATGAAGAAGACGAGGCCATCAACAACATTTTTAAAAGCAATGTTTGGGGAGTTTGGTAGTCCGTGGAAATGGAAGAAATTCGATTGGGTGCCATACGGACTGAAGGTCTCTAACAATGTGAAGCCTGAGCCTTCTAGTGGAGACAACAAGAAAAAGTCCAACTCAGATGAAGAAGCCCACAAAAGGCAGTGTCAGGGGCCGTCGAATTCGGAGGCTTCAGTTGGCCATAATATGGTGGAAATTTTAAAAGAAGAATTGGCACATTGGTGCACAGGGATACTTCTGGATATGAAAAATGGGTTTACCAAATTCGAGAACCAGCTGAACCTCATTAATCAGAAGATGGAAGCTGTGGAGCAAAAGATAGCAGTTGTGGAGGAGAAGATGGAAGTTTATTATTAGAGTATGAAAGAAGTAAGGACGGAAGAGCATATTAAGTCAAATGAAAAAACCGAAGACCCAGATGAAGAAGAACTTCCTCCTTAGGTTAGTTCTGAATCCTTGAACGTAGAAAAATTAAGTAAACAACCGTGAAACGTAGGGGGAGAAAATCGAACAAGTAAAATTCATATTTATGTACGAAACATGTTGTTGGCTGGTTATCTGCATTACGAACACTTTTTATTTTCAGAACAAATTTGTATCTTGTTTTAATTTTTGCTTATTTACAACGAAATTTGCAGAAAAAATCTCCAACAGGTGAAAGTGTGAAATGTCGTAAAGAAGAACCAAAATCTAAAGAGCTGAAAAACCAGAGGTACCGCCGTCGTGTCCACCATCAGATCCCTGATTTACTAGTTGCGAGTAACTTGGTGGTAAAATTCCGACAGAAGCCGAGCTGGAACAACGAAAAGTAAAACAAAAAGATAACCAAGATGTTAGGATGCAAGCGGCTTTGATGGCGGCTCAGGCAAAGACTGATCGGCAACGGCGGTTGGCTGCAGCACAGCAGATTCCATATGTAGGAAATAGCACCGCCAAGGTCATCATACCAAACATGCAAAAAGAAGTTTCCGTAAGTCATTTCACACCAGTTGATAAGCAAAAACTGAAGATTTTTGTTGATTTCCTAAAACTTGATCCGTAAGTCATCTAAATATTTTATATAATGTCTTTCTATCCATAGTTATAATTATTGGCAAAGTTCTATTTGCAGTTCATATACGAAAAAGGAGAAAACCATGGTTGCCAAGTGGTGGTGGATTCTTCGAACTCAAAAGCAGTGGCTAAAAGATACGGTTAGTCGTACTATCTACTCATTAGTTGACTTCTATATCAGACTTATGTAGGAGACTTCGTTAACAAATTGTTTATTGTGCATGTTGCAGCATCTGGACCAAGTGCTAAATCTACTGAGGCTTTGATTTGCTAAGCATCCGGAATGGTTTCGATCAGAGAAGATTTGTTTCGCTAACGTGATTTTTACATAGATGGGGACTGCAAAGTACAAGGAATTTGTAGACTCCGAACCAAGTCCCAATGGTTCAGGAAACTACTTCCTGCCGGATCATATAATTACCACACAGATGAGGTTCCACTATACTGCAGGACGAAGAAGACATGGGGACTGGTAGTGGATCATATACGCGCCGTTGAACATCAAAAGATGGTCTTCGGATCTGCGAGTTGACCCGGAACTCGATGAGGTTACAGAATTCAGGAAAGAGCATGAAGCTTACAACCTTACGCCGGTTCCAGATGAGAAGCAAAAGAAAAAAAAAACTTTAAGGAAATGGACTTGATATGTCATCTTTGTTGCATTCTAGTTTAAAAATGTAGCATTTTCACTTTTTTGTATTTCAATGCAGACTTCGTCAGTAGACTTATATAATATATCTAAATATACTTCTTCGGTAGACTTCTATAATATATATTAGCTGACTTTAATCGTAGACTTCTTTAATATATAATAAAATAAAGTAGATTTCTTAAATAACATAAATTTAAGCAATTTGCAAACATCAAGACTAATAATTAAATTACAGTCAGACTTCATGTGTAGACTTCTTCGTTGCAATCTTCAAAGCAGTTGCCATAACGAGGAATTTCTACGAACCATCTCTAATATCCTACATATAGAGAACAACCACCGTTAGTGATAAGTACATACTTATTTGGATCAAACTAGAGCCAAAGTACTTACACAATTACGTCGAATATGACATGGTTTCTTGCATTTTGAACAATTGTATTGTTTGTGTTGCTTTCTTGGTACTGATCTGCGTTTTCTTGACATTTCCAGCTATGTCTGCCACCTAGACTTCATTTGTCTACCGTGACCGCGCTTCACTACCTGAGGGAGACATTGTATAAAAGCAGCAGTTGATTCATTAGACTGTCTGGGATAAATGTTATATTCGTATGTAGCATACAAATACACTTTTCCATAGCATGGATGGACAAGGTTAGACATATGCATACCAGCCTTGATTGAAGCGAAATTGCATGTGAGCATGGAATTTTTTCAACATTAAACACACCACATGCACATGATTGTGCTTCCAAATCAACAACACAGTCATGTGAGCCTTGTTTAACATTGAAACGTCATCCATCTATTCGTTGCATCATCATCATATCTGCATAATGCTTACGTATAGCCAACAAATACTCAACTCCGGGCCTATGTTATGTTGTCAGACTCAAGGAATCTTCTCTCCTTTTCCAAAACCACTTACCTAACTTCTCTCTCACATACTCCAAAAGAAATGAGATGGGAAAGCCTCGGGCATGTTTACGTGCATAATTGATAGATTCTGCAATGTTGCTCGTCTTTATGTTGTATTTATCTCTCGGGCAGTAAACTTGAGACCATAACGCTGGATCCACCTCCTCCAAGTAAGCTGCAAGACGAGGATTTATATACCTTATATTATCCATGTTTCTTTCATACTACTCAAAGGTGTGGCCATATGCAGCACCTTTGACCAAGTACATAATGTGTCTCCCATTATATTTACTAGTTATGTTTTCTTGAAGATGATAGTAATAAATCCCACGTGTTGCCCAAGGTATCATATTGGCACATGCTTTAGCGATTGACGATCACCGGTCAGACACTATAAACATAGCATATTTATCCGAGAAACACATGCGTAATTTTTTGAAAAACCAGTCCCAAGATGCATCACACTCGGAGTCCACAATACCAAAAGCCAGTGGAAATATCTGAAAGTTACAATCCTGGCCGGCTGGAAAAGTAAAAGACCACTGTATTTCCTGGTCAGTTGAGTTCCATCAACGAATATAACTCGCCTCAAATACTGAAAACCAGATATAGAAGCTCCAAATGAGATGAAAAGGTATTTAAACCGATTCTCTTTGTCAAGTAAAAGGTCAGTCACACTTCCTGGATTTGTTTGCTATATTTGCTGCAAATAAGCCGACAACTTTGTGTATCCTACTTCAGCCATTCCCCTAACCAACTGTTGCGCATATATCAAGGCTCTGTATGAAGTGGTATAATCCATTCGCATACCAAACATGTTCCTCATTGCATCTTCGATGTGCTTTGGAACTATACCATCAATTATTCCAACACGCTCAATGAAAAGCCTTGCAATATATTTCGGTGTGCAACGATTACGTAGAACTGCTCGATCGGCCACAGAACATGTGTGCATGTTGATATATTTTGTGATCCAAAACGCTTTCTCGTTGTTCTTTGCAGTCGCTCTAATCATCTATCTGCATCCTCGCACACAACACTTTGCGACAAACATAGACTTGGTCGATTTGTAGACTTTGAATGCGATTTTTTTTCATCACAGCGATTAAACGCAGCTCCGATATGAACTCATCCTTGGTTGACAAACTCTGTAATCTCCCTAAATTGTCAGACTAATAAGTATTCACTCGGCCAGCCTGACCACCAAAATACTTTTTTGTATCTTCAACATCAAAACTGATTTCCTCCCCATCTTCATCTTTAACTTTCCTATATTCACTGTAGTCCACATCAGTGTCGTCACCTTCTTCTTTAATATCGACACAAGCTTCCTCTTTAATATCGACATCAGCTTTCTCTTTACATTTGTGTTAACCATCACATTCTTCTTGCGCAGCATCCATTTCTCCATCAGAATCGTCATAATCTTTGGTCATATCCTCATCCACATCCTCGTCGGATTCCTCGTCCAAGTATTCGTCCTCAGCAACAACGTCATCCGAATCCAAGCGTCGAGTAGAGACACAAAGGCGGATAATATAAGATTTATTGAGCTCCATCAAGTTCCGAAGTTGTCTGTCATTTGTGACACACATAGGACGGGTATCTTCAGGCATTTGTTTAAGCATATGATCAGGTAATGGGTAGGTTAACTCCACAGCTTTGATTTTCTTGTCCAACATATAATCATCAAGTGCCATTTGGAAAATGTTAGAGTACGCACACCCATTACTCAACATAAACATTCTCCATCCTTTACGTCTATCCACCTTAAATTCCCATGATCCATTCTTCTTCACCCATTCTCCACAAAAAAAAACCGGTACTTGAGCCATTACCTGCATACCAAAACATGAACCACCACACTAATTACAAATTTAAAAAATACAGACTTCTACTCAAGTCCACTACGGAGACTTCCTAAGAAGTCTGCTTATTATGACCCAACTGCCTAATTAAACCAAAAATTTGAGTACTTCATCAATATATTATATAATCACACCAAAATCACACACATGAAAGTTTATAACCTAATACACCCCCATGAAAAAGGAAAATCTTAAAAATTCATTATAATTTTCACGTAATTGCAATTTTAAAAATACATACTTATATTCAAAGTCCACTACGGAGACTTCCGAAGAAGTCTGCTTATTATGACATAACTGCATAATTCGACCAAAAACTTGATTACTTCATCAATATATTATATAATCACGCCAAAATCACACTCATGAAAGTTTATAGCCTAACACACTCCCATAAAAAGAAAAATCTTAAAATGTCATTATAACTTTCCCGTAATTGCAATTTTAAAAATACATACTTCTACTCAAAGTCCACTACGGAAAACTTCCACTGAAGTCTACTAAAATAGACTTCACGTGAAGTCTATTATTTGGCTTACTTTTGCAATTGCAACTTAACGAATGCAGACTTCCCACGAAGTCTACTATAATTGCAGACTTCGTGCGAAGTCTTCATTCGTTAAATTTTGGGTTACTTCTGCATTTCCAAAAAAAATGGCGAGTAGACTTCGCCGCCAAAATTAGACTTCATGCAAAGTCTACGAGGATCTAGTTTTGCAATGACCTTTTGACGTAGTCTTCTCCGCCCAGGGTAGACTTCTAGGAGAAGTCTACTTGATTAAAAGACTTATTTATGAAGTCTACTACAATTGTAGACTTCCCGGAGAAGTCTACTCCAAAAATAGACATCTCTGAGAAGTCTATTCCAGAAGTAGACTTCTCGGAGGTCTAGTTTTGCAATTGACCAAATTTTGACTTTTATGAGTAGACTTCACACGAAGTCTAGTAAAGTAGCAGACTTCACACAAAGTCTACTGTTGTTAGATTTGCGTTGACCAGATTTTTGAATAAAAATTAATTGTAGACTTCACATGAAGTCTACTTTATTTTCGTTATTTAGTAGACTTCGTGTGTCTACTAATTATTTGCTATTATAAGTCAATTCCGTAACATTTTATTCAAATGCAAATATAGCCTAAGGAGACTTTTCTTCTAGTCTAGAGAAGTCTACTTATAAAATCAACATTTGGTCAACCTTAAATTCGGTTAGTAGACTTCAGCCGTAGACTTCTAAAATGTCTTTGTCCTCGTTAAATGCAAAACTAAAACCCAATATACTTTAGTAAGAAGTCTACTACACACTAATTGAAGTCTGCACCATTTTTTTTTGTTTTCAAAAAAATATAGTAGACTTTTTAGTGAAGTCTATGGCACAAAATCCGAAAAAATTGTTAAATGCAAAACTAACCTATATTAGACTTCAACCGTAGACTTTAATTTTGTAGACTTCACATGAAGTCTACCTTCACGAAACAGATATGAAATTCACAAAATTAACAGAAATTGACCTTCTGGCTGGTTTTTTAGCTTGGACGACTGCTCAGATTGTCGAATATGGTCGACACCGAAGAAGTCCAGCCGGTATTTGTGCAAGAACCACAACATATGACAAGAAGGAAGCATTTGAAAATTTGAGAATTGAAAATATGGAGTTTTAGGGATGAAAATGGAGGGGAGACTGAATAAAATGGGGATATGAGAGCCATGTGTATGATTTTATAGCTTAAATTCAGGTGGTTGTGGTTTTTACAGCTTTAAATTTGGTTGTTAATGATGGTTGAAAAAATTGATGATAGTGGCAATATCGTGAATATTTGAAGAAGATGAGGATAGGAGTGTCATTTGCATTTTCACCAAAAATGAAATTAAAACTAGGATAATAGCAATTTTGTTATTATTTAGAAAGGAAAAATGTTTAATTGGCATAAAATAGCATTTGTTGGAGAGAGAAATTATGGGGTCTACAATTCTCTTTGACTCCAAATTAAGAAGTCTTATGTGAAAGTATCCCTTTTTTCTATCATTCATAAATAGATGTACACATTACTTGATATTTTATGTATTATTGTAATGTGCATAGATAATATATTGATGAAAACATGACATGATACAATTGAATATATATATATTTTTAAAATTTATAATATTTTATAAATAATATACAATATTAATCATGCAAGTGATTTTTTTCTATTATAATTGCAACTAAAGTTATTATAGAATCCAACAAATCTTATAAATATAAAGTGTTCATTTTTTGTTACAATATATGTGATATTTTCTTGAAATATTTCGGATAATAATAGGTTTTAAATTAAGTTATTTTATTATTTTTAAGTTTCAGTAGTTGTATTAAACTTTTAAAGCAAATAATAAATATAATTAAATAATATAGTACATCAATTAATATGTTTTAAATTAAGTTATTTTATTATTTTTAAGTTTCAGTAGTTGTATTAAACTTTTAAAGCAAATAATAAATATAATTAAATAATATAGTACATCAATTAATATGTTTTAAATTAAGTTATTTTATTATTTTTAAGTTTCAGTAGTTGTATTAAACTTTTAAAGCAAATAATAAATATAATTAAATAATATAGTACATCAATTATTGTAATAAAATCTGATGTCCATACATTTTTGATAGTTTTAAACTCATTTTCTTTATTCTTTTTGATCATTTTCATAGCATATAAGTGTTTCTAGGTTGCATTTATGTGGTTTTTTTGTTAATCACGTGTTAAAGAGGTGATCTACTGACTTTGGAAGCATTTGGAGTTGATTGGTGACAAAAATGGAAAAACAAATGATGTAAAGAAGTCGTCATCGGCCACCCGCAGCGGTCAGAAGCAGGTCGCCAACATAACTACAGTGAGTAAATCTTGCAAGTGAAGCTCCAACCTTTGGAGAAAGTCGATTTTTAAGGAGCTCCCAGCGGCCACTCCCAGTGGTCCACAGCAAAAACCTAGCGGTCTCCCCCAATGGCTAAATGGAGGCCGCCAGCATAACCACATTAGCTGAGATGCACTTTAACTGCCAGCGACCTCCTCCAGTGACCTATCCTCAATCGCTGGGAAACTATTTTATGCGCCCAATTAGCGCGTTGACCAACATTGAATCCGTGTTTTAAATCCATTTTGCCATTGGTTAAGTCCAGATTTGTTGGGTTAACTTAGTTCCACTACTTTTACTATAAGTTGGCTCTTAAACTGATCAAAGAGCATTTTTTATCCTTTGGACAAACCGAAAAACTTTTGTGTTATCTTTTAATCTTAATCAATTTTCTTTCTTCTTTTGTTGAATATTTGATTTTCTTTTTGTTTAATCTTTCAAATCTTATGATTATGTATATATCCATTATGGTTTTATGTGTTTTCACCATGATTAATGAGTATTTCTTCATTAGGCTTTAAGGTTAAGTAGATTTAGGGTGATTAAGAGATGTTTGTGTGTGTTTAGTACATATTTAGGTTGTTCATATCTATTTTGGATTGTTCTTAATGCTAGATTAGAGGCAAAATCTCTGTTTCTTGAAGTTAGGTTTCCTCTTACACTAAAAGTGTTTGATGAAATGTCTGAACCATTTCCATTTAGAGTTTTAATTGTTTTTCCAATGAGAATTGATGTTAAACATGATTAGTAGCTTTATATACTTGTTTTCTAATGCTTATGAACCTTATGATTGTCAATGAGAGTTGATGTTATTGCTTGGTTTGTTTAGGATCATATTAATGAGAGTAATGTGATTAGTGTTGAGTTCTTGGAATTTATGATTGTTATTATTATTTTAAACACCTCATAGTCGTTGATTAGTTATCTGAAATCAATTATCTTAGCCTCAAAATTCTAATCTCTCTTTATTAGTCTATTTGCTTTGTTATTTTTTGTTGCTCTGTTTTAGTTTTTTAATCTTTAAATATTGTTTGCTTTCTCTTGTTCTCTTATAAATTATCGTTTAGGTTTCTGGAGACACTTTTAAAACTTGTTTGCACTTGTATTAGACTTTAAACTGCACCATTTTTGTTGTTCAAGCCTCTAAATGAATTAGATCATTTTACTATGATGATTAGGATGATTGATGCCAAGGAAAAGTATTTAGGAATTGATTTCAATATCTTGCTATCAAAATCATAAAATCAAATTTTGATAAATATTTACTCAAAATTTAAATAACTAATAACTAATATAAATGATAAAAATTCAAAATTAAAATTAATAAATTTCTAATTTATAGAATGTAAACTATTAACTTAATTTTTTTAAAAACATTTGCATAAATAGATCTAGATATTTTTTTAACTTAATAAATTGAATAATATATAAATAGGAAATATATATAATTATGTAAATATATATATATATATTACTAAATTATATAGTAAGAAGAGTTATAATTATTTTTTTATAATTATGGGTTCTTACAATTTTATTCATTAAAATATTTAAACAATTATAAGACATGCTAAAATAATTAATTAACATATTTTAATATAAAAATTACTATTTTTTTTGAATAGTTGTAGTTACAATTATATAAAAAAATTTAAGTTTATATGATTATATTATTCATAAAAGAAACTAAAAAAAATTTAAATAAAATTTTTTCGTCGTCTTGAGAACCGGAATCTAATTATTGTTTCAAATTAAATAATAGCTTAAGTTTCATGATCATATCTAAGTAATAGCTAGTTCATGACCACCATGTGGTATTTTACCATAAAAAATAATTTCATGATCATATTCTCGTGGGTGCGATTATGGTTGCGGGAGTTTGTGGAAGCGGATGGTTGTGGTTTCAAACGTTATTAAACGAGTTGTATAACTGATTCAGTTGTTTAAAACAAATGCGTTTGCGGGATATTTATGATTGGTTGACTAGAAGATGTAAAAGCGGTTAAAAACCAAAATAACAATATAAATATATTAAATGATTATATAAAACATCAAAATTTATATTATTATAATTTAATATAAAATCCTTATATGTGTATTTTTTTGAAAATTTGAATGAAATTTTGATTTAATTAGAGATATTGTCTCTTTTGTAC
>KE154080.1:44813-63347 GCA_000411075.1 Sisymbrium irio | reverse complement strand
TTTATAGTTTATTAAATTTATATATATATATATATATATTTAATAGATTTTGAAAATTTAAAAATATTTTCATATATATAAATTATTAATTGAAGTATAAATTTCATTATTATAATATTCAAATTTTGAATTTTAAAATTTTGATTTTTTGTGGTTAACCTAATTTTTTATATATTTTAAATGATCTTTTATCATTTTTATAAATAAAATTTTATTTTTTATTTTTTTTATTATCCACCCGCAACCGCAAACGCTTGCGGAAATCAGTTTTTGATTTTGAGCGGTTCCGAGTGATATGGAAAACGTTTTGTATGATAGTTTTGAAACGCCGATAATCGTTAACATCTACAAATGTTGTGTTTGAGGGTGGTACTGGGTGAAACAATCAAGCCCTAAGTCATTAAAATCTACATAATAGTTTTTTACAATGGTGTGGCTATTTTCTATGAACTTTATGTAGTTTATTCATGAAAAGTAGACCAGGAAAGATGGTGACTGTGGCAAACAATAAAACCACTAAATTTTGTAGCAATGATTGGCGATGTAAATTAGGTGACAAATGAGCCAGTGATTTTGAGTGACTAATTACTGGCTAATGAAATTTATTGGTTTAGACCATATTATCGCACCTGCCACGAGCGGATATATTCAAAATGAAGTCTATTTTTCAAATTATTATAAGCGGGAAATGAAATAATCGTCGGGAAACGGATTATTATTAAGTGGGAATCATAATTTTTACCAAATTACAAAAAACAATTAACATAATTCTGTAGACATTTTACTTATATATAAATAAATTTTACTAAAAAGAACCTAATTTCGCCTCGCTAAAACTTATCTGCACTCTTTCCTCTTCCGCTTCTCTTCGCCTTCAACCAAACTGATGCATCTTCCTCCACCGTCTATGTCCTTCCTCCACCGCTCCTGTTTCAACCAAATTGAAGAGGCAAGGTTATATTACTCACTTTTTATTAACATATATCTCCATTTTTATTGATTTGCTATGGATTAAGATTCAAAGATTTTATTTTTCTTTTGTCGATGCAAGATCCTGCAGATCTTTTTTCATGTATCCTCGGTCATGAAGCTGCTGGATATGTTATATTTCATCAATCATCAAATCAAAACCTATATGAACAAATAATTTATGAACCAGATTCTTCTCATTTGTTTCCTATTTCAATCACATCAAGTTCATCTTGTTGCTAATCATTACTCGATATTATTAGATCTTTGGTACAGATCTATATCCACCGTGTTGTGAATCGAAGTTATTGGTTTTACTTTTCCAGGTTCTTTGCTGGCTATACGACACTGTCAAAAAGAGTAAGTTTTCAATATTCTTTTGTTTGTGTCTATATTACAATGGAAGACATTTTTTTTAAAAAAAAAATGTGTCCTTTTTTTGCAGATTAAGATTACACGCTTCAGTCCATGCATCCTTTCATGAGGCTAAGCTTCTTCAAGCTCAGTCTTGTCATACACACCAGGCCGAGAGGAGTTAGTTGCGGAAGCTAAGAAAGAAAGAAAAGCTTATAATTATATTTTGTATTCTCATTTTCTGAATGTGCTTGTCGTAGTGAGAACTTTTGGAAATGTGCAAAACCTTAGCCTTTCTAATCTCTTTCTTCCCAAATTCCCTTTCTGCATTGTTTTCTCTATCTTCCTCTAATTTACATGATTTTCATCTGCATGTTGAAAGCACATAGTTGGTGTGTATACATACATATGGTCTGTTGGATTATACGACACCAAATAAAATGATGATTATAAAAAAAAATTAGTAAGACGAGTTTTATCACTTTAGTGGTATGTGAAAGTGGAAGACATTAAGCTTATGGAACTCTTCGATAAATCAAAGAATAAGTCTCCCAGTTTTGGTCATGTGAAAATAACAATAGAAGAATGTGACCTAATTGGGATTAAGTGGTAAAGCTTAGAGGATATTTTCTGTTAACCAACATCAAAATGGAAATGAGAATCTAAATTATACACATAAAAACCCAAATATGGTGTAAAAATCAAGTAAAAGCTCCGAAAGGCAACATCAAAATCCAATGAGTATCTAAATCAAGATTTATAAAAAAGTAGACTTAACATCAAAATATAATTTGTAGATTTCACGGGTACATAGACTTCTCACTGATAAAACTGCAAAAGACGTAACTGCAAAAGACGCTTCGAACATGTTCCATTTTAATTGTGCATTTATTACACGCCTCGAACACAGACTTTTCACTGAAAAAACTGCAAAAGACGCTTCAAACATGTTCTCTTCAATCGGAACATGATCAATGTCAATTAATAGACGCATCGAAAAAGTTCTTTATCAGAAAAAAAAAACTGTCAACATCTTCTACCACTCAACATATGTAGACATGCTATTAAACTCAATTTATCCCTCTCAATATAGAATTTACTTTCACAGCAGTTTCAATCTCCATTTAATCTCAGTTTTATCTCTATAAAAACAAGTTTCCATTTTCTCTCTTGATGTGTCTATCATCACTTCAAAAAAAAAGCAATAAAAATTTTAAATCCTCTGTTGCAAAATATCTCCCGAAATCGAAACAATGACACAACATTATAACATGTTTTTGCAGGTTGTATACGACGAGAGCATCACGACTATGAGATTCTGGGTCAAGATCTTAAGGGTTCAGTCATTCTACGTTTTCGAACATGGACCAAACTTGAGATACATCGTTGCCGATGAGGCTGTAAGTGTTTCTACAATTTTTTTTTTCAATTTCTTGTTCCTGAAGTTTTAGTATGTTTCTTGTTCATGAAGTTTCATCTCTCAACATCCATCGACTATTTAATTATGCAGAGAACCAGAATGGAGTTGAATGTCCTTGAGACAACTGCTGATAGGTTTCCAGACCTCATGAACCAAGAGGACATATTAATTGAAATTTTTAGGGTTCGTGTTAACTTTGAGTTCCCCTATTTCAAGTCTACCAAATCTTGAGTCAGTTTAACTGGTACGCTAGACACAACAATCCACATCATTGATCAACTTAACGATCATCATTACATGGAATTTTTATCAATATCCATGAGCTCCCTCACATGAGGAACATAAACTTCCCCATCGATATAATGAGAGCTGTCTTCAACATATAGCCCCATTTTGATTATCCTGAAACACTAAAGATGGTTTTTTACATAAGGGACAATATGTAAGTGCAGAGTTTTGATCATCATTATTTTTTCATAACAAAATTATCTTTGTACATGGCACATATTGTTTTATCCATAATAGTGAGAGTGAGATAAAATGTGTGGTAACTAGCCATCAAGCTTATGCATTCCGAGAGGGGTTGGAAAACAGGAGGGGTCGTGAAGAGGTGATAGTGTTTGTCAAGATGTGGAGGATCTATAGGACCATATGTAAGTGTATTATATTCTGTGTTTTAGATGTGAAATTTGCCTTAAGCTCTAAACAAATTCCTGCACAGATTTTCTTGATGACGATCGTTGGCTACAGAACGAGGTTGGATTATCTGACTTCATGTTTAATCCACGCTTGCCGGAGGTGGAGCAGTTCAGACGGTCGCTTAATCCCAGAGACCCTTATGTTCAGATGTATGGGGTTATGAGTCCTTTGTAAAACTGTGTTTTATTTGTCCTTTGTGAACCTTGTTTCTTTTTCTGGTTGATATTATTAATTTCATTCAAGTTTTAATGTTTCAATTCTTTGCGTTCAATTGACAATGAGTAAACCAAGATAAAACAGAGTAAAATCGAAAAACACCAACTGAAATTTTCAAACTATGTCGACTTCTCAATGAAGTCCAAATAGGAGACTTCACAAGAACGTCTAAAAGCAATAACCTAACTGCCTTCAAAACCCAAAAAATTAATGTCTCTAATTGTATAATATAAAATCATGGCAAACTCATACATAATCAATGTTGTAACCTGTTACATACACATGAAGCAGAAAATCTTCAAAATTAGTTATAAATTTGCTATTATTGCATTTTCAAACTTTGCCGACTTCTTACCGAAGTCGAACAAATAAACCGAAATAGAAGTCTAAAAGGTAGACAACTATACGAAGTCCTCTGTCAGGTCTATTTTTGCAATTACAGTTTAACAAAAGCATACTGCAAATGAAGTCTACTGCATTAGAAAACGTCTTTTTGCAGGCTCCCTTTGTTAATATTTTGGTCAGTTTTACAATTTATTCAAAATCTCAATTTAGACATCGAGATGAAGTCTAAGAATTAAATTTCGTTTGGCGGTCTATTTTGGCTATTTTTGCAATTGGCCAAATCATTGACTTTGGGGTAGATTTCATGCTTGCGTTTAAATTTATGAAGGATGTCAACTTTCACAAGTAGACTTCTTCATCATGTTTATTTCCAAAAGTAGACTTCGTGGTGGTTAGTTTTGCAATTGACCAAGGTTGATTTTTTGAAATAGACTTCAAACGAAATTCTCCGTTCGAGTAGACTTTGTTTGCGGTCTGTTTTGGTTCGTTTTGCAATTGACCAAAACTTAATTGAATTAATTAGTAGAATTCGTTTCGCCATCTACTAATTATTTTAATTCAAAAATTTACGGGTCAATGTTTTAACATTTTGGTCAATTGCAAATATAGCCAAAATATACTTCATATGTAAACTACGGTATGAAGACTTCATCTCATAGTCTTTTTTACAAAATCAAGATTTTGGTCAATTGCAAATATAGACCTTAGTAGATTGCAAATGAAGTCTGATACCATATTTTTTGTTTTCAAATGAAATTTCGTAGACTGCATTTTCAGTCTACTGCCCGGAACTCGAGAAAATTTTGAATTGCAAAACTAACCACATAATAGACTTTAATGATATACTACAATGCTAGACTAGCAAATGAGTCTACTTTCGTGGAACATATATGAAAGTCACGAACCTGCTGATAAATTATCTTATGAGTGGTTGTTTCGCTTCGTCAAGCACCCATAACGTCGTTTTTAGTCACCACCGAAGAAGTCAAGCCGATATTTATGGAAGAATCACCACAAATCACATATCACAAGATATAAACATTTGAGATTTGAATATGAAAATATGGAGTTTATGATGAAAATGGAGAGGAGATAGAGAAAAATGAAGTTGTGAGAGTAATATGAGTGATATCATCTCACAAAACCAGATAGTTGAAGCATTAAGATTTTCAAATGTGGTTGTTCATGGTGGTTGAACATTGATGGTAACGACACAAATGTAAATAAGTGAAAGTTATGAGGACATACATGTAATTATAAATTTTGAAAAAAAAAATAAATCAGAAGTAATGAAATTTTTGTTGATACTTAATAGAGTGTAAAAAAAAAAATTGGCAAATATTGGAAAGAGATGCAATTGACTCCAAATTAGTGGTCTCTTATGAAAGAAATCTTAAATTTTAATCTGTTTAAAATTTGTTTAGAAAATATTAAACCGATTAAAACTGAAATATGTGAGTTTCGAAATTTTATAAATGATTTCAGAAATATAAGATTTGAATTTCTAACTTTGGAAATTATAGATTTCAAACTTTATTTTGGAGAGATTTAGCATACATGGGATGATATATGATACTTCGAAATAGATTTAGATCGTTTTTCCAACATTTTAGACTGTATATTAACTGCTTCGTAAGGAAAAATATGAGGAAATGATCGACCTGAGTGTTATGTATCTATATACTCTACTATATATTGGTCAAAAAACAATTTCGATAAAAAATTATATATTGGTCAAATTAGCATAATATTGACTGAAAACAGTTATTACGATTCGATAATGAACTACAGTATGCGACTTTTTTCGATTGAAATTTAATGTCCGCTTTCTAAGACTTTCTTTTGTTTATGAATTCAATTCGTGAGTATAATACTATCAGATACTAGAGTTGTAAATTAGCGAAAAACTATGCTGTTTAAAAATAAATCTATTAGATTTATGTGTAACAATATTATGGAAGTAAATAGAAAATAGAAAATAGAAAACAGAAACATACAATAAAAATAAATAAACAGAAACGTTGGATTGATCCGACTTCTTATCCATGCATGTGACCTCCTATAGGAAATTGACCAAACATGTTACATCTTCGACTTTATCTTTAAAGAAATATAATATTAATTAATTGAAAAAACATCAAACAAATGGGTTCAAATATATTTTAATGATGATAATGCCAATTTCTTATATGTATAGGCCGTTAAAATAATGTCATTTTCTTTGTTGGGTCGGTTCATTGTATTCTATATATATAGGTAAATTCAGCGAAACATATATATATATATATATATTATACACACTTATAAAAACACATATATACACATATTCATCTAATATTTTGATATATCATATATTAAGCTTGTATGTGTGTGTGTATAAGCAGGATATTATTATATAAGGTGGGTGATGATAGAAGCCTTATGAAACGATGGATTGGACCGACAGTTCTTCTATTTACAAATTTTAGTAGAAAATATGTTGAGATATTTTAGTTATTTTAGACACAAAAGAAAGATATTTTTAACTATTTAGTGTTAGCTATGAATATAAATATATATTTATAACTTCTATGATATATATATATATGTATATATATATTTGTAGTATTTTTATAATCAACTTTTTAATAATAATCACATATAACATGTTATAAATAAAATTAAAAAAACTTTAAATTATTTCATCTTAACAATTACATCCTTTACAAATAACTTTTATTACATATCTTTTTTTCATTCTTTTTCTTGTACAGAATTTTAGAGTAAAAGTATTCTTATCAAATTTGAAAAAGAACTATAAATAACATATATTCCACTTCTTTACTATTTTTTGTTACTTTTCATTTTTTGCTTCTCTATTTCTATTTTTCTTAAAAAAATATTATTTCTTAATAGTCACCAATCACACCTCCAAAACTGCCATTCATTTGGCGTTAATCCTTAATGTCATATAATTTACACAAAGATGTTAGTTTAGACTAATTGCTTAGCTTCATATACCTTTTCTTTTTTCTTTAAACAGTACTAAATGTTTGGGTTTGATTCTACCAGAACTTGAAAAATTCAATAAAGAAGACAACCTTCAGTCTGCGTATCTCGTGTGTTTGGTTATATAACCCAACACGAGGATCATTTTTCGATGACTGGTTCGGCGTTTCAACAAATCCAACTCGACAATCACTCAGTTTTGGGTAAATATACGAGTCAGGTAACTCACTCGTGTCGTTAAAAATGTAGGAGTACGTAATTCTAAGGGAACAAGAAAAATAAAATAATATTCTCTACTTCTTATGTGCTATAAATACAAAGAAAATCAACACAACCAACTCGTTCGTTCTTCTCGAGAAGATAAACATAAAAGTACGGACTCAAAACTAACTGATTCACGTCTTTACATCTCAGGATTTGCATGTAACGCATATGCCGTAACCGATTTACATAGAAGTGGGCACGCTATGCACGTATACCTAAACTCTTGACATGATTAATATATATATACTAGCTTAATTCTATAAATTCTGATTATCTTCTTTATTAAGAGAGGATCCGATGTTTCTCTCAATCCCTTCCTCCGTTTGCCTGAAGTGCGTCGTCTACTTGTACAACAACATGGCCTTTGTTTTTTTTTTTTTAAATTGCATGAGATTTCATAAAATAACGTTATGTGATTTTTCAATGATAGCATGATGATTCTAACAATGCTCCAATTTCCATTACAAGCATGTGTAACAAGGCACTTCACACATGTATCTTACATGGCCTCTAAATTTTAGGACCAATTGTTAAAGGATTTTTCTATTTTCAACAATATATTGTTAGATCTCTCATAAAATTAGTATTTCTCAACAATCAATCTAAACTACTTGAACATATAGTTTAGTAAAATATCCATTCTAGTTATATTAATTTTTTAAAATTGAATATATAAAGCCATGGGCCATGGCCTGAAATCTTATTCCGAAACAGCCTACACCTATATTTCAGTAAATTCTTGCTATTTTTGAATATATAACATTGTCTTCTTATCTTACATATGACGACGTCGCCTTAACTGAAATCGTCTATCTTTACCTTTTTCAGTTTTGCTCTGCAAGATGACGCCAAAAGCTTTGATCCTCGTCCAACTTACAAAGGGCATTTCTGTCTTTTATCATACGAAAATTAAGTCATCTACTGAAAGTGCTATTTTCCTAATTAAAGTCCAATTCCTAGTCATATAGTACAACCTAATTAGTAATTAACCATTTATTAACTTTCTACAAGCTGACTTAATCAATTTTTAATTTTGTATTATATATTTAAGGCATCTATATATACAAAATAGAAAATCCTCTCTTCTCTTTCATCCACATCATGACTTTCATGAATTCTAAATTTTTTGACATATCACCTCTTTTCATTTAATTAATTAAAGTTTATTTTTTCGTAAAATCATACTTAAATTCTCATTATATCTATTCATAATATTTAAGTAGAATATAAAAAAACATTTATGTAGACAACATATCTGATATATAATATTATCTATTTAAATATAATGGTGTTAATAGTTTTGATTTAAACTTTTAAAAAACTATTAAAAAATAATTTATATAGAAATTTGAAAGAAAACTCTTTTAAAAAACATAGATTTTTTTAAAAATATTAAGAACAACATTTCTAAAAACATAAGTTAATAATCTATTTTTATCAATATTTATGCACTCTAGAAAAATAAATACTTTTAAAACACAAAACGTAAAATATTTCTATTAGTTTAGAACAATTATTACTTTTAAAATTTAAAAGTCAAAATTCATATAATTTAGAACAATCTCTACTCTAAAAACATAAAAGTTGAAACGGAAAATTGCATATACATAAAAACCTAGATTTCACAGAAATGAGACAAAAACGAGAATTTTGAATTAAAAAAAAACTGTCGTATTTATATTATACAAAACTCACAAATATGAATAATATAGATTAGAAGTGAAAACAAGTATTAACATTTTAAAAATATATAAAATTTATAAAATGATAATAAGAAATCGACATTTTTAAAGTTGCAAATATTAATTAAAGGAAATTTTAGATACATCATATTGTTTAAATCATGAAATAAATAAAAATAACAATATTTTATAAAGGTAAAAACTGAAAAGAAAAAATAAAAGAAAAAAGAATCAAATACAAAATGAAAATTGGAAAAACAAACAAAAATAATTGAAAAGAAAAATACTAAAAAAATATACCTCAAAAGTTTTAAATAATAAAAAATAGAAACTAAAGGAAAATATTTTTAAAATATATAAAAATAAAAACAATAATCTGTGTGAAACGCGAAAATTTTCTAATTGTTTATATTATCAGAAATTTTGAAAATCAAATTTGGGAGTTCAGAAAAGAAAAGAAGAAAAGCTACAATAACTTCTATACAGAAAAACGTATTAAAATATTTTCTTGAATTTATCTATTCCGTACTCCGTTTTTCTTGATTAATTCATTTATTATGTAATTGACATGAAATGTTCATATTTGGTAATTGGTATGGGGATCAATCCATAAAGCCCATCCAATCAACGGATAACAGTCACTCCCTCCTATAACTGTAGGACCTACAGTCTATCTATTTAAACACACCTGTGTTCTCCACTTTTCTTCATTCATTCATAAATATATTTATTCCCCCTTATTGTAGTAAACCACTCAAAGAGTTCTCTACTACCTCAACACATGGCTTTTCCTCTTATTCTTCTTGCTCTCTCAGTGTTGTGCTATAGTGGTTACAGCCAACGTTCTCCTTCGCCAGGATACTACCCCAGTTCTCGAGTACCGACTTCACCTTTTGATCGTGAATTTCGGACTCTATGGGGATCTCGACACCAGCGTAGAGAGCAAGACGTTGTCACTCTTTGGCTCGACAAATCCTCTGGTCATTTTCTTTCTTTTTCACCTTTTTCATTTGCAACCAAAATTTGTGGGCTCAATTCTTTGGTCCATTTTACTTTTAGTCCACGTTTTATACGTACAAAAAATTATATGATATTGGAATAATACATAAAAAAGTAACTTCAATATGAATGTATTTAAAAAAAATATAATAGAAAGATGTGACGATTTCTTTATTTTTTTGTCAAACCTGCCGCATTTAAGTTTCTGATGTTTTTTAATACACCGCATGTCTTGGAAAAAATTTGTCGGTAGATAATGTTTATTGTATATAATTCCCAATTACTTATTTAATCATATCATTTATGCTTTTGTCGTATATAATAAAAACAGGGAGTGGATTCAAGTCTCTCCGTCCGTACAGATCGGGCTACTTTGGTGCTTCCATTAAGCTCCAAACTGGCTACACAGCTGGAGTTGATACGTCCCTCTACGTAAGAAACAACTTGAACGATTCAGTTAGTTTAGCAAACATCTAATATATTGATATATATCTTTAAATACTTAATTAGTTAGCTTTGTATTTCTAGCTCTCAAATAACCAAGAGCATCCCGGAGACCATGACGAAGTTGATATCGAGTTTCTAGGGACAACGCCAGGGAAACCATATAGCCTTCAGACTAATGTATTCGTTAGAGGAAGTGGTGACCGAAATGTCATTGGGAGAGAAATGAAATTTAACTTGTGGTTCGACCCTACTCAGGATTTCCATCATTATGCAATTTTGTGGAACCCTAATCAAATCGTGTAAGTCAATATCAAATTTCCTATATCTATATAAGAATGGTTATATTTTATATTCAGAAAAGATATCACTCTATTACATTTTATATTCTAACTAAATTGGTCAAATTTTTATTATATATATATATATAGATTTTACGTAGACGATGTACCGATACGTACGTATGATAGAAAGAATGAAGCTATCTTCCCTACAAGGCCGATGTGGCTTTACGGTTCGATATGGGATGCATCGGACTGGGCCACGGAAAACGGGAGGATCAAAGCCGACTATCGATACCAACCATTTGTCGCTAAGTACAGAAACTTTAAGCTAGCGGGATGCACGGCAGATGAATCTACCTCATGCAGACCGCCATTAGCTGCACCTATGGGGAACCGAGGGTTGAGCCGGCAACAAATGGGGGCGATGGCATGGGCACAGAGAAACTTCTTGGTCTATAACTACTGCCATGACCCTAAAAGAGACCATACCCAAACACCAGAATGTTAAAACAAACAAACAAACAAACAAAGAAAACAAAACAAAAGGTCTTAATACTTTTATTTTGCATTTTCAATTATACATTTAAGTTAATAATGGGAGGTTTTGAGACGGGTCCACACTGGAAACAAGAGTGCAGCAGTTGAGCGTCCGATCCTCCATGATTTGAGCTGAGATTGAAAAGAAAAGTTTTTTTTTATAATCTTGTTTTGTTCCATTTGTGATTTTATAATATTTATGGCAATATTGTGTGATATATTTAATGGTATTGTACTGTTGTGTGACTCGAAGAAAAAAAATGGTTTCTTTTGATGGTTGCTTGAATTATTTGTTCGATTACACATTAATGAGTGAATCTGCGTTTGACATCATTAAGATAGACACTTTAACAACAAATTTAAAGGATAAACAGTGATTGTTACAGTTCAGACTAATGGTTGATTACTGACTCCAAATTGAATTATCAAACAGTTTTGGGTGATAGACTTTAGCAGCTATCGAAATTTAAATACACTTATACACACATATACACACCAATCATATCTTGACAACCCCAAATAACGATGGACCAATGTACTTTCAATGTGGCTCATGGAAAAAGCTGTTAGTGCAGATATTTTATTTAGCACATACAAACAAAACTGGCGGTAGGAAGTTTTGTTTGTGTTTTAAAGAACGATAGGAAATGATTTTTCATTATTAAAAGAACGGTAGGAAATGTTGCATCATATATCGTATAGATAGTCTGATAGTGAAACATTTGCGCACAAAAAAAAATAAAGTCTTGATAGTGAAACAAAGTGCGGTTGTAGTGGTACCATATATTAAAAATAAAAAATAGAACAATAAAGTTTACCATTATTTTATTCTATTTACTTAACAAAATAAAATTTATATTTGTGATTAGTGAACAAAATAAAGATCGAAGAGGGATCATTCAACCATTAATCAAGAATCCTTCACACAAAAAAACAAGAATCTAGATTGGAGGATAATGGTGCATGTCATGAGCGACGACGATAATGATGAGCCACGTCTCCCAATGTCGAAAGAGACAGTGAGAAACGTGGACCCCAGTCTAATTCTCGAAGATTTCATTACCCTCTTCGGTTAAATGAAAGAATATAATTTATTAAATGTTGTTGTCTTTATTTCAAAGTGTAATTTTCATTTCTGCTCTTTTTGCATGTGAATTTGGAAAAAAAAAAATACATATTCCTTGATAAAGACTTCCCCAAGACTTGTTATTATAATAATTAGGTAATAACATGTACCATGTGTGGGAAAAATATTTCTTAATTTTCTATAAATTTTAATTTTTTATGTTAAATCAAAAAAATTAATACTTAATTTTGCTGTAAAATATAAAAAATCTATAATATATAATGTCAGTTAAATAAATAAATTTATATTTTATAAGAATCAAAACATTAATGTAATTATATGAGAAAGATTAAAAAATATTAAATATAATGTTCATACTTTTTTAATTTTGATGAATGAAAATATCTATAAAATTTATTTTATATGATCACATTAGATAATTTACTTAAAAAATAAAGTTAAACTGAATATAAAATTTTAAATTGAATATCTATAAAATGAGGTTTCCTATACATGTGATCATTTGGATTTTTTTATAATAGATTTATCAAACATCTTTTACCACAAAAGGAAATATAAAGTATATTTTTAATAGTTTTAGTAATTTAAGCTCATTTAAAAAATTTCAAATTATACCATATGCAAAACATTATATTTTGTATTACATGTTTGATATGATGAAATTTTTTTTTTTTTTTTAAAAAATGATGGATAAATGTAAATCACAACAATTAATATGATATACTTGGAAATAAAATATTTATTATTAAATTATTTACTAATTTTTTTGACTTATATAAGGAAATGTTAGGAGATATTTTTGTATTAATTACTAATTAATTATATGATTAGTTGAATAAGAATATCTGGTTTTTGAATTAATTTATAAGTGATATATTTTGTAATTATTCTAGTAGTTTAAGTCTATTTCCAAAATGAATCAATCAATATAAGTTTATAATGTATTAATATAAATATAGTGGCATAAAATGTAATTAATCTAATGAGTGAAGACTTTTTTATATGTATCTGAAAAACATTCTTCTTTTAATACATAAGTAATAACATTTTGGTTAATCACATATGAAGGTAAGGTTTTTATTCAAATGTTTTCTGGATTAATAATATAGGGAATAACCCCATGCTTGCTAATATTTTAGTTGAAGTTGAAAATTTAGTTTATAATCTGTTTTTATATAATTTTGATCTATTAAAAAATAAGTTATAAAACTATTTTATATTCCGTTTGATGTAACAAAATTTTTATTTGATTTTATTCAAGTTAATTATTAGTGATCCAGTCAATGATTTAACCGTAATATAGTGATTTTATTGTATATCAAGGATTTAGCCATCAATTATTGTATTTATTTTTGCAGTCGAATACATTGCATAGCTTTAATTTAAAGTTAGAGCAAATAATTTAGAATCAATTTATAGTCAATGCGGAACCAACTGATCGACCAAAGAAAAAAGAGATGTGAGCATCTAGTTTCTTTTGCGAGAACATCGGTCCGTATGTTATTGGAAAGCAGGATATATGAGATTGGAAAAAGTTTCAAATCTTGCACGAATATTATAGAACTCTTCTACCTCTGTGGTCATTCCTATTCATTATTTATAATCTTAATCAATTGCGCACAATTTATCTCAAAGCAAATGGAATCAGTCTGTTGCATCTTCATCGCCCAGATAACTCTCAAGTTCTGCATGAAGAGGTGAACTGTTGTTCGGTTTGACACACATGCCAATCTGGGTCACCAGCCGTCCTTGCAACCTTACGAAGCCATTTCTACTAATTGTGCATCATGTCACCACGACCTGTCTATTTGGCATATGGCCATATTAAGGCCGAAGTCTTCATTGCTTTGCTTCTGAAACGAGTCGCCTGATGTTCAAGTCTCTAGTGTATCATTCGTTTTATCCATAGCTTGGGCAAGGCACTAACTCTCTGCTTTGGTCATCGCGAGATGAAGTGTATCTATTACGGAGATTTCTTTCCCTTAGAAGACCTTCTCGTTTCTTACTTTTCAAATAAACCACGTTAGCCAAAAAAATAATTTCTCTTCCTTCTCTCCTCCATCTCCTCAAAAGGTAATAAAAATTTGGGAAGAGTACTTCACACAGTACACTTCCGGAGGGGATGGTATAAAAGATAATACCCAACATTGCATTGCTGGTGGACATTTAAAGAAGAGATGATTAATGGATTCTTCTTCTAAACCGCAACATGAGAACCCTCTATCTGTACCACAATGTCGATATGTCAGTTTACTTGTCGTTGCTACACAACCTACAAGGCTTGCCAGAGAAATTTCTTGATCTTTCTTGTAGTTTTCAGTTTCCAAACTTCTTCCTAAGAGCCGTTGTACTTGGTTCAGATAAGACCGGCTGGTCTTGTCCATTACTGCTGTCGTAAGTTGTTCTATATCCTGATCTGACTTAGTATTGTCCTGATTTAGTAAACTCCCAGCATACACTATCTGCTCGGTCTCTCTTAATTGGACGGAGGCTGGTAATCCGGGGAATATCTTTGGGTGCAATAAATGCCTGGATGAACTTCATATTCCACTCTTTTGTCTCATAATTGATAAGATGGTGAACTCAAAGTTCTGGGTCTCGAAAACACCCGTTATCTTTCGCCGGCCTAGCCGGGGTTACTGGTATCCAGTTATCACTCCAAAACGTTTTCTCAGTTCCAGTACCTATAGTTCTTCTCATTCCTTGTTGAATCAGAGATTTTACGGCCATAATGTTTCTCCATCCGTATGACTGGGATGAGGCTTTTCTTGTCTCCATAGGATTGGATTTGCAATAATATCTGCCTCTTAAAACCCATGGCAGTAGGGATTCTGGATATATCATAGTCTCCGAAGCTGTTTCCCAAGAAGTGCGAGATTGAAATACTTGAGGTCATGGAATCCCAAGCCTCCTTCTTGTGTAATGCAGATCTCTTTCCAGACTATCCAATGGACGGTTATTATTCCGGGTACTCCACTAGAATATAGCTACCATACTAGTAATCTTATCGGTAATATATTTCAGTAAGAGGAAACATGACATGATATAAGTTGGGATAGCTTGAGCAACAGACTTAATCTTGATTTCTTTTCCGTCTTTAGATAGTAATTTTGCAGACTACATGTTGGTCTTTCTGTTTAATCTTTCCTGAACAAAGGCAAAAACCAGTTTCTTGGATCCACATATCTTCTCTGGTAGTCCAAGATACATTTCCATTCCTCCTTCCCGAGATATCCCGAGTGTTCTTTGTCGCAGGATCCACCATGGAGCCAAATAAAACTGACGACTTAGATGTGTTCAGTTGCTGTCCTGAGCTTTTCCGTATATGTTAGTATTTTGATCAACTCTGAACATTGGTGGGGTTCTGCTCTACAGAAAAAGAGATTATCATCCGCAAAGAGGAAGTGGGAGACTGTTGGGCTAGCCCTAGCTATCTTAATACCAGAAATCATCTTCTCTTGTTCAGCGCCTTTGATTTGCAAGATTAGTGATTCTGTACAAATGATAAATAAAAACGGAGATAGAGGATCTCCTTGTCTCAGCCCTCTCTCAGGGGAAATGTATCATTTTGCTTCACCATTGATGAAAACTTGGTATGAGACCAATGATATACAGCTCATTATACAATGGATCCATATGTCATCAAAGCCCATTCTACTCATTAGAGCTTCTATAAAAGCCCATTCCACTCTATCATAAGCCTTGTTCATATGTCCTTATAGCTATGTACTTAGACTTACAGCTTGGATTAGTACGAAAGACATGGAAGGTTTCTTGTGCGACAAGGATGTTATCTGTGATCAATCTCCTAGCTACAAAAGCTGATTGGATCTCCGAGATTAGACTCAGGAGGATCTTCCTTAGCCTTTTGGACATTATCTTTGAGATGATTTTGTAACTGACGTTACACAAACTAATAGGCTGGAATTCTGTCATGCAATAAGGCGCTCTTTCTTTGGTATCAGACAAATATTAGTTTGGTTTAGCCTCGCATCCAAGACTCCGTTCTTGAAAAACTCCTTAACTGTCTCAATAACTTTGTTCCCTTTGATCTGCCAGTATCGTTGATAGAACAAACCTGTCATCCCATTGGGGCCAGACACTTTGCGGGATTAATGCTGAATACTGCCTCTTTGATCTCTATCTCTGTCGACATTGTTATTAATGCTTAATTCATCTCGTTAGTAACTGTCGCGGTGATATACCAGAAATATTTATCATAGTCTCCAGGATTTGTAGAAGTAAAAAGCTGTTGAAAATACTCCGTTGCTATCTTCTCTATTCCTTCAGTCATCTCCACCCATTGGTTGTTATTATCCTTTAACATAATCATTCAAATTTCTAGCTCTTCGTTGTTTGGTGGGTTTGGTGGAGGTATGAAATAATTTTGTATTACAATCACCTTTCCGGAGTCATTTAATCCTGCTCTTCTGCTTCTAATACAGTTCTTCTTCCCTAAAAGCTTCACACAGTCTTCATTTTAGTTGTAATTCCTGTTCGCTTGACATGTTATCATTTCCTTGTTCCCCATCAAGTAGTTTTTTTTAAGATACTCTATCATTTTAGCATTGTTAGAAGGATTTCGTCGTTTCCATCTCAATGTAGATCTACGACATCAGCTGATTCTGATTAATGGTTGTTATGATTTGTTTTGTGGGTTTAAACTGAGGTTTAAGTTCTCTTACTGTAATTTTTGATAATAGATAGTAATTAAATATAAAAATCTTGAATAATTAATAGTAAAATCAAATTTATATGGGTAAGAACATTTTGATTTTTTAAAGAATCAAAGAAAGTCAAATAATTAGTCAAACATTTTGAACATTAATAATTAATGATAAGAACATTTTGGTTCGTGAAAAATAAAAAAGAGTTAGTCAAACTTTAAAATTATTAAAGAATCAAAGAAAGTCAAAACAAGATATTTTTATGTGATTTTTTTAAATATTATTATGCAAATAAAATTAAAACAAACAAACTTTCTCTTTTGTGAAATTTATTTTGATATATAAAAAATCAAATATTATAGATATTTCTATATTACTGTGATGCGGAAAGGAAATTATTAAGCAAAAACGAACTTAAAAAAAATTAATATAATATTTTAAATTTATTAAGAACACATGAAAACTGAATTTTCAAATAATATTATTAAGATTAAAATAAATCATTTTGAAAAAAACTATATAAAAATAAATATATTACTACATTATATATTGACTTAATATTTACTGATAATACTTATTATTTGATACTATAATTGTTTTTGGACTAACTAGTCTACATATTTTATAAATATTTTCTTTGTAAAAAGAGCAAAAATTATCGTATCCAAACAAGAGTTAACTATGAAAAATATATTTTCCAAAAAAAAAAAATATATCTAAATTCAAATCATAAATTATTATTGCTAAAATTCTTTGAAACTATAAAATTTGTGGACTAAAGTTTTTATAAAGCTACAAAAAATAGAGATGTGCATTTCAGTCAAATTTTGGATTTTCTTTGAGTTTATTTTGGTATTGTATCTACGGTTTAGTTGGGATTAGTTTTAGTTTGGTTAAAAAAATTATACAAAAAATCAACCTTATTTGATATTAATATTTAAAAAACAAAAACTTTATTTAAAAAAATAACAATATCTTGATATCACTAAATATTAAGTTAATTGGCTAAAATCTTGGTTTCTTAGTTTGATTTGAGTTTTAGAAAAATATAATTAAACCAAACCTTTGGGTTGTTAGAAAAATCAATTGAATGGTTTTGATATGTATTTTGGATTGGTTTGGGTTCAATTGGTTTAGATCTATATGAAAAATACCTTTTTAAAGTATATTCAGATTAAATTCAAATAAAATTTACATTGAAAATTCAAATTAAAAACATCTTCTTTTTTTTTAATGGAGATATGAGAAGAAGAGAGAATTGTCTTATTCCAATAGGGGATGATTCTTTTATATAAGAATACAAGTGGTACACAATGTATAAATCTAATGGGCCTAATGGGCATCTAATTATCTATAACACTCTCCTTTTAGATGTCCATTATAACAAAATACTTAATAATGCGTCTAATATGTTGTCTCATTAAAAACCTTACCAGGAAAACTCATTGGGAAAAACCATGGTTAATGGAAAAAGAGTACAACGCGCAATTACTCCCCCCTCATGAGTACATACAACAAAATCTTTGAGACGGGTGCAATCCAATACGGTGAACTAATTTCTTGAAAGTACAAGTAGGTA
>KE154080.1:15553-32777 GCA_000411075.1 Sisymbrium irio | reverse complement strand
TATGTCATTCATTAATATATATAATATTTATTATAAATAATTTAGTTATGTATTTAACCAATAAAATTATATAATCTTATATTAAATATGTAAATTACTTTTATCAAATAGCTTTTACATGAAACATATTTTATTTAAGTATATGATTATTCACATGAATTTATATTTATTCATTACAATAAAATTTATAATTTTCATAATAATTTTATATTACATATGTTTATAATGATTATTGTTAACATATAAGATATAATCCTTCATTTCAATTATTAATAGCAAATATTTGATACTTCAGATTTTAAAATTAGTTTTAATTTTATTATGAAACAAAAGTAAATTTAGTATAAGGCAATTTCAGTATATAAATAAAAATTATTAATTTATATCGAAATATTATATTAATTTACTATAAATAACTCTAATTACTATAAATTTTATTATATTTAAATATAATTAAAAGTTTTATTTGTTATTTCCTAAAATAAAACAGCATTTAAATAATTGATTTGTGTTGATACCAATTATAATAGTAAAGTTATAGTAATCATACATTACTCATTTTTTTTACAAAAATTTGAAATAATATACTTTAAAAAGTAACCAAAACTTTAAAGAAATAAAAATTTAGTAATAAGTTAAGATTCATTATAATATATCTTAGTTAATATTCAATGAATAACGATACAAAACAATTGATTTAGCAAAGTTATCCCATCTATAGTGCATATGGTTTAATTATTTTATGTTTGATTGGTATTGTCATATGGTTTAAAATTTTAAAATATCTTGATGTTTGATTGGTATAGTTATATTTTATTTTTTTTCAATATAATTTATAATCTATATGTTCATTTATTATATGAGAGTTTTGATTATATATCAATTTTACTTATCACTTTTAAAAAAAAAATTGTTTTCTAAGTTTTCAAGTTTTTATTTTTATGGATTTTTTTAGTATGATTTCTATACTTGACAAATAAGCAATGTCATTTTGGTTTATCACATATGAATGTAAGGTTTTTCTCATATAGACGCTGTTAACCAAACTGGAAGTTCTGTATCAATATGAACGACATAAGACGGTTGACCTCTGGTAATCTGTGCTAGTTTATCCGCCTTTATATTCTGCGTTCGTGGAACATGATACTAACGTTAATAATATAGGGGATTCTTTCTGTACGAATAAAACTTTCGATAATTTTTTCCTTAATGTCTATCTCATGATTAGAACCTGATACTAACGTTACATTGATTGCAAGCATCTGAATATGAATTATATAAAAAATGTTAGTTTTGGAGAAGATCCAAACCTCTTATCCCTAAATATTTTAATTATACTTGAATTAATTGATTAAAATAATTGGCTCTTTAATACTTAAACAAAAATAACCAAAATTGGTTCATAAATATTTGGTATAATCAGTTAAATTGGATTATGTTTTGAACAATTATACCCCCTATATAAGATATTTTGATAGTTATTATGATTCAGATGTTAAAGCAATATTGGAATTTAAAAAAAAAATTAAATGTTTTTCAAAAATAAAATATTTCATTTGATAAATTATTTTAGGAAGTGTTTCGGTAACAAATTTTTTTTTTAAAAAGAGATATAATGTGATAAACAATCTGCGTGATACGGATTAACGAAAAAATCAATAAATCAGTTTTTTAAATATTTTCCATCAATTTAAACTTGAGATTTTTCTAAAAAAAATTTAATCGAGGAATTTTTTCTATGACTTCAGTTTTTTCAAGTATGGACTAATTTTTTTGAAAATTTTCTACAGATATTTTTTTTATTTGATATTTTTGGAAAAGTCGAAATAAAAATTTTTTAAAAAATCAAAATTCACAAAAGATATCATTGCAAAAACAAAATTATGAAAACAAACCCAATTTGTGGGAGTATATATAATAATAAAAATAGATCCTAACTTACAATTGGATCATCCTGAAAATCTATCTTGACCTCCATGTGAGACTCAAATCCTCATTCTCCCCGTGGACAACTTCACCTCTCCACTCGAATCCTCATTTTCCTCAGTGGACAACATGACCTCCGAAAATCAGTACCATGAAAACTCCCCGACGCCTATTTGAGAAAAACCTTAAGGATCAGTATCCTGGAAAACTGACACCTCAGAATGAACTGACAAAAAGCTCACGAGCATCTATATACCAAGATTCTCAAAATAGAGATTATTTAGTGCCTAAGATATAGTTGATTAACTATTAAAGTGTGCCAAAACTCACAATATTTTTCTACTTCCTCGACAGTTTTGTCTAATATAGTGAACTCAGATTCTCTGTTTGCTAGGGCTAATAGGGTTTTTTTCTTTATTTGAAAAAGGTTTTTGGTATACAATATTCTATAATTAAAAATATATTCAGTTGTAGATTTCAAGTTTTTGAATATGATATTTAGTTTGCATCATTGTATCCGTTCCCAGATTGTATACATTTTTTTCAACAAAATGTTTATTTTCTACATTAGATAAATACTAATATATTCTTTTTATACTATATTGTTGTTGTTATTTTTTTATAAATTCTCTAATATTTTTTATTTAATGAAATATATACTTTAAAATTAATGAATTATTATGGGACGCATGATTAATAAAATGTTCTGGTTCAGTAACCAGTTTCCCCCAAAGATACAATCATATCAATCATATCAATAGTTTGATATATGGACACCTAGAGATCAGAAAAAATAATATCATAAATAAAATTTATCTCACATCGACTTTTTTAAAATAAAAATATAATATTATGTGGATTAGTTGTATTATGCGGTACATTATATTATTCTAGTACAAAGGAACCTTTTATCTCTTTATTTAGTTTACTTAATGAAACATTTAAAACAAATATATGGAAAGCAGAACAAAGAAAGTTGGTAATAGACTTAAAGATAACAAAGGAAAATCCCGTCTATTTCACATATTCTCTTTGAGAATGATAGTATTTTCTTCTATCAAACAAACAAAGTTTTATTCCAAGTTTTATTAAAAATTCTTAAAAAGTATGAAATAGTTTCGAGACAACAAATAAATTTTGATAAGTTATTTTTACAATTCAGACATAAGGTAAACGATGCTATTACAGAGAAAATTAAGCAAATTTTAGGTATTTCTAATTTTGGTGGTATATAAGATCATATTTAGGAATTTCAGAGAGGTTAGGTGGTATAAAAACTCCAAGTGTTTGTCTTTTTTACAGGGAAAATCCATAATAAAGTGACTGGATGGACTTTAAGGGTTTTTAACAAAAGGAAGAAAATAAATTCTCATAAAACAGTGGCGACGGTATTATTGACTCATGTCATGTCATGTCATGAGTGCAGTGGCATAATTTTGGTGGATTACAAGTGGAAATCATAAAGAGATGTATTAGATGTCATGAGATAAACTATGTCAAGACAAAAAGAATGGTGGTATAGGTTTTCGTGTAATTGAGGATCAAGATACAGCTTTATTAGCAAAACAATTATAGTGTCTTGATCCAATTAAGGTGTACTCCCCCATCCTATGGATGGAGGAGCATAATTTTTGTCAGGTCTCTGGTTAAAAAATGACTAATCAAAAAGGTGGATTCCAGAATATCCATTTCAGTATGAAATGATTTTTGGATCCCCGTTTCTCGCCTTAGATCAATAACTTGTAAATTCAAGACTTATTCTCCCTTCACTATCAACAATTAAGATAGAGACCTGTATATGGAATATACCTTTGATTGATGAAACAATCATCCCTGGAATATGAATTCTATTTTCTCAAATTTTGATCATCTTTTTTGGTGACTCCCGAAAATATTGAAAAAATTAGTTTTCATGGATAATCTAATACTTATAGAAAACCAGAAATTATAAAATCCTGATGATATTCTCAGCATCGCAGAAACGGAAGATAAACTATGAGAGAAGGCTCAATTGACAAATACGAAAAATGAGATGCGATGTCTTGTTTCAGATTTTAGTAATGCGGGTCATGATGGTCGGTGGTGCTTTATATACGATTCTTGGAAGACATCTGATATTTACTCAGGCTAAGGTTAGTGTAGTAAGGAGGGGTGACGAAAAAAAGATAGGGATTCGTAACAATCGAGCAAATCTAACACCCTTACATGCAGAATTCGAAACATTAATTTGGGCAACATAATGTTTGAAAGATCTGAAATATCAGCAAATAGTCTTTACTACAGATTTTTCAGGCTTGGTTAAGATATAATCTAACTCTAATGATTGGTCAGCTTTCAAGACGCAGATAACAGAATTTCATATATGGAAATAATTTTCAACCCATTTTCCATCAAACTTATTTCATGTGCAAAAAATGTAAAGGCGAATAAGTTGGTGCACATTATTAAAGTTCTCACTATAGAAACTTTTAATGCTGATTTGGTACCACCGAGCTGACTGAAGAGAGTTTCTAAGTTAATTTTGTTACTATGTATTTGTTGAAAGAAAAAATATAAAAAGTCTTTATTTTAATATTTAAAATTCAGTTTGTGTCTTTGACTACAACCACACTAAATTTAAACTGAAATTAAAAAAAAAATTACAAATAATATTTTTATATAGTTTAAATTTTTTTTTCTTTCCAAAATTAGTATTTTGCTCATGACACATGAAATTAATTAGTAGTACATAAATACAAAATATTCATGATCTTTTCTATATCTGCCAAAATAGAACTATAGATTCCAAATGAAAAGCATTCACTCATTGTTTAAAATACAGCTAAAGGTACCTTACTACAAAAAAAAATATTGGATCAACTTAACAAAACTATATATTCCTTCAAAAAGATATCTACTATATTAAAAAAGGATCATGCTTTGAAAAATATTTAGTTGATGTGTTATTTCCAGGAAATACCAATGAATATTAATAATTTAGTATACGTTCGTTAAGGATAACTATGACATATAACACTATCTTTACAAACCATATTTCTAAATAGCATAATTATTAAACATAAAAATCAAAAAAAGATTGGGTTTCACTTTTTAAAGTATTTGAAAACAACATAAGAACAAAATCGTAGGACTGTTTAATCTCGTAAAAATGAACCGATGTATATTGAACTGAAAGAGAGAATATAATTTGGTTTTGGTACTATCGCATCAACCGAATGAATGCTATTTTTAAAAAAGTGCAGTATATGGATATTGTTCGGTTATAAACCACACAAACCGAAAAAGAAAAAAAAATTATAGTAATATATATTAATATAACTATATGTATTTTGATATTTATTTCATTTAAAATAATAATTTTATTTTTCTCATGGTTTTTATTATTACTATATATTATTTATTTAAGAATTAAAATAATAACACTAATATTTTTTAGTTTCAATAAATTAGTGTTCTAATTAAAATTTTTAATTCATAAAATAATTTTAATACTTTAGATAGAATTATGGTTTTTGGTATTAAACAGAATAAATCAAAAAACGAAAGTATAGTAACAAAACCAAACCAAAATAAATATGTTATCAGTATGATAACTAACTTTAATAAACCGGAAAAAGAAACAAAAAACTGAATCAAACCGAAACGAATTCCAAATTATTCTAGAAAATCGTTTATATTAATTTTTAAATCAACTGATAAATATAATTAAATAATATAGTACATTAATTATTTTTTATAAGTTATAAAATGTAATTTTGGTAAATATACACAGAAAGCAACCTAAATAGATATATGTTTAAACCTATTTAAAAAACGTGCATAAAAAATAAAACTTAATATTAATAAACTCCTAATTTATAAAAATATAAATTATTAACTTGAAATTTTAGAATTAGATAAAAAAATTTTAAATTATTAAAATAAAATATTAAAATAATCAAAATATTTTACTCAGATATAGTAAAACCGGTTAAGATTATCATTTTTACAATTATGGGTTTTACAGTTTCTACCATTAAAATATTTGAAAATATAATATATGTAAAAAATGTAATATATATTTAATATATAAAATTAAAAATAACTAACATAAATTAAGTTAAATAAATTGATTATCATATCTTAAGTTTCAGAAAATGATGTAATTATTAGGGAGATTTTCAAAAATACATTTTTGATTATACATTTATTCATGTTTGCACTTTGTACAAAACCATTTTTCAATTTTACACATTTTTATTGGAAAAAAACAATCATACCCTTAATGAAGAAATTATGAGCAAAAAAAAACTTCTTTCTCTTTTCCTTTTTTTTCTCCGACATGTTCTATTTTAGATTTCATAATATCTCACCGTCACCATTAAACCATATCATCTCCGTTAAATGACACCATCTCCCTCCAGTTTATATTCTAACTGAAGTTTCGTCAGTTTCTTTGCAATATTATGGATCTCCATCTTCGCCAGTCTCCAACTTATGAACCTCTTCCTTTGTTTATAAATCTATATAAGTTAAATTATTTGTGATGAAGAAGGTAATTTATATAAATAAATGGTTAAATCCCTAAAATATCATATTTCAATCGAATCTATTCTAGGGTTGAACCACTTTTTACAAGATTAGAAGTTAAATTCGTCGTTCCTGGTTTTAAGGGTTCACTACCCAGATTTTATACTTTTATAAAATCCCTAAAAACCTTGATTTTGAGATATATTCAGCAATTTTGTCTTCTGATATGATCTGATTATTTGAATTGCAAAGTTTATTTTTGTGTAAAGATCAAGCCAAAAGAATGTTCTGTTTGTCGTCTTTATTTTCCAGATCTATGAAGCTTTATAGATAAATTTATAAATCCTTATAAACTTTAACAGAATTTTTAAAGTCATATAAAACTCTAGTATATTTAAAAAAATATAACTTAAAATTTTAGTATATTTTATAAAAACTTAATAAAGCTTTAAATGATTTTAAAGTCGTATAAATATACATTTATAATGATAATTTATAATATTTTATAATTTAATATCAGGGTTTATAATCTTATATAAAACTTTAAAAATTATTTATAAGGGTTTATATAATAAATTGTATTACATATAAGTTAACAGCTCTATATTATAAATATTTTATGAAAATTTACAATTCATTTTATAAGGGTTTATAGAATCATTTATAAAGGCTTATAAACCCCTTACAAACCATTTTATTAGAGTTTATAAACATCTTAGAGTATGATTATCCCTTAGTCTCTTAAAAAGAGGTTTTCACAAGTTTTATATAATTATTTTATTTATTTTAATAATTTGATTAAATCATAAAAAGATGAACTAATAGTAAAAAGGCAAGTGAGTATATGAGTTTGTTTTAATTTATAAGAAATCATCTTTGATGAATTAAGTATTCATTTCTTTTGTGTGTAGTCGAGTACTTGAAAGAATCCATCATAATGCCTTTTTGTTTTTATGTTTGTCAGAAGTACGGTAAGTGTGAGAGGGTGGCACTATACCTGTTCTTTTCACTATCGATAATACAGGAAGAAAATGTGTATTAATGTGTATTAAGGTGTGCTTCTAAGAAAGCTTCATTTGTGGTGCTCTAAAAGGGTTTATAAAGGTTTATAAAGGATTTAGGAAGATTTATAAATTATATATAATAACCTATAAATCTTTTGTAAGGGTTTAAAAAACTAAAAAGGTTTATGAAACATTTATAAAGTCTTGTAAAATATTTATAAGATCTTATATAAGTCAAATTCTTTTTGAATATTAACGTAATCCATGTATATGAAGTCTTGAATACCAATGATTTCAGATTTTGTGCAACATTCTTCGTAATCCCACTTTTCGCTTTCAAAAAAAGATAAAAATAGGTCGTCTTAGGGTTAATTATCCAGATTTTATAAGTTCTTATAAAACTTATCAAAATCCCTACAAACTTTTATAAAATCGAGGATTTCAAGATAAATCTCACTGATTCTGTATTTTAGTGTGATATGAAGTTTCAAATTATAATATTTTCTGGATCTATGTTCATGAATCACTAAGAGATTGGATAATAGGAGACAATGATTAGTAAAAAAATTCAATTGAGTTCACCAGATTTCGATTTGAATTCACATACCATCTAGATACCTCGAGAGAGAACGAATTGACAAGGTTGCCAGAGATTTTGGTTCGTCGAGATCATGAGAAGAAGAATAGAGACGACGCAAGAAGAAAGACGACGAGAAGAAAGAGAAGTAGGAGAAAATAATAGAATTAATTAGTGTATTTTTTTAAGGAAAAAAAAGAAGTGTATTTTTACTAAAATGTATGATAAAAAATGTATTTATGACAATTTCCCTAATTATCATTAACTTTTAAATATGTAAGCGAATTATATGTAGGAATAGAGAAGCACATATGACATATCTAAGTTTTATATGTCATATTTATTTCTTACTAAGTCTTTGTGCACCAATATCTCAAACACTTTCTCTTTAATCTCAATTTATCTTTGATCACTATTAATAATTTGTCACCAATATCCATGTTTCTTTTTAAAAAATATTTGAGTTACTTATTATTTATCTTTATTTTTTTATCAAATTTAATATTCTTTCCCGATGGATTTTTTTTTCTGTTAAGAAAAAAAACTTCTTCTCCTTTCCATTCTACTAAGTTTCTATTTGTTTTTTTTTTCAATAAAATTAAATTGCATATAATTTTTTATATTGATCATTCATTATTTAAAAATTATTTCTAATTTTCTCACTATTTCATTCGTTGTATTTATAAAACTAAAGTTATTTTAATTAAAATAGATTTTGATCCGCGATTCGAAAGTATGAAGAAATATTTTTGAGAAATTATTAATTTAATAAAGACAAACATCTATAGTTTTAATTTGGTTAAATTTTATATTTATTTATTTTAGATAATATAGTAACAGATTTGAAATTTCTAGATGTGTTACCAATTTTATTTTAAATATAGATGTATTATATAATTTACTATATTTTAAACCAAACAATATTTTTTGTTTATTTTCGTTCTATTAACTAGTTTTTTTTCATAGGCTTCAGTTGCTAACCACATTTTAGGAAAACAAAATGAAGAATTTGTTATTCCTCAAAAATTTTACCAATTAAGATGAAAATTTAACCAGTTTTTTTATTCATGGGTCGTACACTATTCCTCATATTTCGCAACTTTTGATGAGTTAATGAACAAATATTTTCCTCCTCAAAATTTGATGAGGAACAAAATTTCATATTATTCTATTTTTTCAATTCCTCAAATGAAATATTGTTCAACTTTTTTTTTCATTTTTTCCATTCATCATTGAGTCAGCAATCAAAACCATAGTTAGTGAATATTTTATATGTTCAAAAGTTAATCTCACAAAAATATCATTTTGTAAAAAAATATTAATGTCAGCCCGTCTGTCATATTATTGAATACCATAAATATCCAATAATTTATAATATTTAAATTTTAATCAATTCAAAATATTTATATCTAATGCTAAATTAAAATATATTGTGTACTGATTTATTTTATTTATATTTCCCATTTGATTTACTCATTTATATATAAATATTTAGCGTTTTTATTTTTGGTTTTATAAATCAAATTTTAATTTGATAACTTAAAATATATATTTTGTGTGATGTTATAACTAAAACACAAAATATATATATTTATGTTTAAATCTTAAACCGGAAAGTATCACAGAAACAGAGGAACTTATGGTGTGAGGCTCTATAGTTCGAAAGAAGGAGGGATCCATGGAGTATCAATAGTATAGGTAACTCTCAAAATTGATTGGAAGAATGTTAGAATGAAATGATCCAAAGTTGGCTGAAAAAGCTTATTAAACTTCGTCCCATGGCTGCTTCTTTCATGCGGCACCAAATCAACAACGGGGAAAACTCTTTTTGTTTGATAATTGGCTTGTTATAGGTCCATTTATTCAAATCACTGAGAAAATTGTAAAAGATATATGGGTGTCCCGCTTCATGCAAAGGTCTCAGAGCTGAGAGTCTGAGACGAGGTGATACTTGGAGCATAAGACGCTGCAGAGGCTAACAACTTCAGGACTTGGTGCAGAGGATCAGATTTTTTTCTTGTTACCCAAACTTCAGCTGGTCGAAATTTTAATGATGAATTTAAAGATCAGTTCTCGTCCAAAAAAACTTGGGAGAAAATTGAAAGGAAAAGTCAATGTCCTAGACTTTAACTAGTTGTTTAGTTGTTGTTTGAACTAGTCTTATGATTTAATTTAGATTGAATAAGACTTCCGTAAGAATAGGAGTTAGATTCGTATTTGTTAAACATTTCTTTTTCAAGTTGTTGTAAGCCTAAAGAGCCATATAATGCTCTGTGTTTTTCTTCGTTTACATTAAGAAATAAGAACAGAAGTTTAAGTTTCTTCTCTGAGACAACAAAAATCAGAACACTGGATGGGAGGGTGTGGTGGCACAAGATTGTCTTGTTCTCTCAGGCTTTTCCTCTTTATAACTTCATTACTTGGCTTGCCATAAGAGATCATTTGTCAACTTGGGTTCGTATGAGACAGTGGGGGTTAAAACAGGCTTGTTTACTAGTGGGCACGTTAATGAGTTGAGAGATCATCTGTTTTTGGCTTGCCCCTAGTCGTTTACTATTTGGAACTAGCTCTGTTGTGGATTACTATGAAGGAGGGTAAACCTAGACTGGGAGATCACACTCTGCTCCATATCCCGGCAGAACACTGACAGGGATGACTCTTTATTGCTTCACTTAGCTCTTCAAGCCATAATATATGGTATTTGGAGAGAAAGGAACAATAGAAGACCTCAACAACATCCTGGACATGTCTTTTTTACTACGGATTTCGATGAGGACATTCAAATCCGTTTGCAAGCTATGTACCATGGCGACGAGGACCGTTTGACTAAGATGATGCAATGCTGAACAATATCAACGTGCATCCCAAGCTAATCTGTCTTCCTCCCTATTTCTGTAAAACCAGTTTTGCTTGTTCCAATTTGTCCTCTATCTCTAGTCTTAGTTTGTTATAACTAATTAAACGTTTGTATGTACTTTTTATGTTGATTTTACATTTAAAAAGAAGAGAGATCAAAGTCTGGGAATGAAGAGAGAGAGCTTTGGAATTGGCTTATACCTAAATGAATGTAGAGAGAGAGAGAGAGAGAGAGAGAGACCACCAACATTTTCTTCTTTGCGCTCAAATCGTGGCAAGTCTAAACTAACAGCAGGTTTGGCGCCAAATAACTTTGCAAGAGCTCCCAAGGCATTATCTCTTACCATGCTTCATTGATAGAATCCCTTTCACCTTTCACATCTTTAAGATAAGTTAATTTCTTAGTATATATGAAAGCTTAAACAAGTGTACTAGTGAGCTCTTTGAATAGTTGGAGAAAACTAATTCTTCTAGAGACAATGTCTGTTTCCAAAATTAGCTCCGTCACAATATAATCTTGCTGGAGGCAAGATTATTGATTCTTGATGGCAAAACTGGTATATTTATATGTATAGGTAGTGTTTTGGGAGAAGTTTGTATAGGTTCAAGAGCAAGAAAAGCTGTGTCTGGTTTCTTGGCTGCTGGAGCTATTAACGCAACTTGTATCTTTTTCAGAAAATGCGCAAAAGCTTGCAACTCTCGGTCATGACTCTTGATACCCCCACGACATTTTAGAGGAAAAAGTTGACCTGTTAAAGCTTCCCACAGCTTCACATAACCTCAAGTCATGTGAGGTGATTGATCATTATTCATTGTTTGTTGTTATAATAATTTATGATTGTGCAAATCGTAAAAACCAGAAAAACAACTTCGTTAGTTTGCATTTACAATGAAACAATTGTTAAACCATTTTAATATTATATTCTTTTATAGTTTTAGGTAGTAAATAATTATGCCTTATTACTTATTGACTTATTTAGTTATTGTCTAAGATCTCTTTAGGTTATTCTCCTTTTATATAATTTGTAGTCATCATTGTAAAGAAATGTTGAATGAAGAAATCTCTTTTTCCTCATTCTCCCTAATCTCAAAGTCTCTTCATCTTCTAATCTCTTCTTAATCTCTTATTCCGCTGCTATTTTCATTAAATCTCTCATGGTAGCAAAGCCTAGTTCAAAAAACTGCTGTCTAATCTCCATTAAATCTCTCATTCTCTCATCCTAAGATCAGTTTCCTACTTGTGTTCTTGTTGTTCTTAAAAAAACCTAGATCTGTCCATACACTTTCTGAAAGAGAGTTGATTTTGCATGTTGGAGATGGAAGGAAGGAAAACGGTTGTTGTGTCTGTTGTGCTCAAGGGAGCTGACAATTACTTGCTGTGGGCAAGGACCACTAGGGCTGTGTTGAATGGGAAGAGGCTTGGGAGTCACCTTGAGAACTCCAAGCCCCCATGTGTTGAGTCCAAGGTAGGAGAGGAGAAAGCTGCTTCAAAGGAGGTTGAGGACTGGTTGTGTGATGACCAGGCTGTACTTGCTGCTCTTCAGGGATCCTTGGACATCTCTGTTCTTGAAGCTTACTCCTATTGTGAAGGAGCTAAGGAGTTGTCGGATACCTTGAAGAATGTGTTTGGGAATGTTTCAAATCTCATAAGGGTCTTTGAAGTCAAGAAAGCCCTTAATGATAGTTCACAAGGAGAGATGGGGTTTAATGATTTCTTTGGAAAGTTCAGGAGTTTGTGGGCAGAGTTGGAGATGCTGAGGCCAGCCACCCTTGATGCTACTACTCTGAATGAAAGGAGAGATCAAGACAAGGTATTTGCTCTTCTCATGGTGCTGAATCCTGTGTTTAATGATGTTATCAAACACATACTCAGAGCTGAGAAGTTGCCTAGCTTGGAGGAGGTCTGTGCTCAGATCCAGAAGGAGCAGGGTTCGTTGGGCTTGTTGGGAGAAAAGGAGGCGAACTGGTCATGGCTAACAAAGGGGAGGCAGCTGCGGCTAACAGAGGTTTTTTTTATGGTGAAGAAAGACAAGTTTGGATATGTGAGCATTGCAAGAAAAGAGGACATCTCATGAACAAGTGCTGGATTCTCTACCTTCACCTCAAGAAGAAGGACCAAAAGAAGCCAAGAGCCAATGCTGCAAATGAGGTGCAAGAAGAGGCAGAAACTTTTAGCCAGACCAAGAAGGATGAAGGTGGTGCAGCAATGAGGACTTCTGCTGAGTATGTGAAGAAGTCGGATCTTGATGCCCTCATCAAAGCTCTTAAAGAGTCCGGTAACCCTTTAAAAGCTTTAATTTCTCAAACAGTGCATAAACCTGTCATAATTAATGAATCTGTGCATAAATCCGCCTTGATTAGTCATGTTAAAAGTGATAAGCAATTAATTGTTGATTCTGGAGCAAGTCATCACATGATTAGTGATGCTAAGTTGATTAATAACATAAAGCCTGCTTATGAAGTGTTATTATTGCTAATGGTGATAAGATAAAGATTGAAGGAGTTGGAAACTTAAAATTGTTTGATAAAGAGTTTAAAGCATTATATATGCCTTCATTCACTTCAAACTTATTGTCTATTAAGAAAACTACTTCTGATTTAAATTGTTATGCTATATTCAGTCCTGATGAAGTTTTCTTTCAGGATATTAAGTCAAGTAAGCTCCTTAGACAAGGAACAACAAATGATGGCCTTTATGTTCTTGAGGACACTAAGTCTTCACCTCTATCTAAAGCTTTTGTTTTTAATTCTGCTCTTGATAATAATGCATTGTGGCATGCTAGATTGGGAAAACATTGCAAAACCATCATTTCCAAATCTGTCACTATCTATGACAAGTGATTTGATTTGATTAATTCAGATGTTTGAACTTCTCCTTGTATGTCTAGGGAAAACCAGAAGTATTTTGTTACTTTTATTGATGAGAAATCAAAGTACACTTGGTTAACATTATTGCCATCAAAGGATAGGGTGCTAGAAGCTTTCATTAATTTTCAAAACTATGTAACTAACAACTACAATACTAAGATCAAAATTTTGAGATCAGATAATGGTGGGGAGTATACTGGTCAAGCCTTTAAATAGCACCTGAACAAATTTGGCAGTGTACACCAAACAAGCTGTCCTTATACTCTTCAGTAAAATGGAGTTGCCGAAAGGAAGAACAGACATCTCATGGAAGTGGCGAGATCCCTTATGTTCCTTATGAATGTACCAAAGAGATTCTGGAGTGATGCTGTGGTGACATCATGCTATCTCATCAATAGGCTACCTACCAGAATCTTTCAAGACACTTCTCCATTCGAGGTACTAAACAATACCAAACCTTCAATTGATTACCTGAGAGTGTTTGGTTGTGTCTGTTTTGTCTTAGTACGAGGAGAACAAAGGACCAAGCTCGATGAAAAAAGCACAAGAGGCATGTTTATTGGCTACTCTATCAACCAAAAAGCTACAAATGTTACATTCCAGAAACAAGAAGAGTCTTGATTTCAAGAGATGTCAAGTTTATCGAGACACAAGGATTCTATGAAGAAAAGAATTGGGAGAGCTTGAAGGACTTACCAAATTCGACTTCAGATCGTGCTTGTACACTCTGAACTCTTCTGGAAAGGCTGAGAGTAGGATTTGTACCAGACACAAGCATGGCGCCTTCTACTAATGCTCTGGAGTCGACAAAGCAAGTGGAGACTGAATCACATGATGAAGAGACACAGTCAGTGGTTGATGTTGAGACAGAAGTGCACAATGATGAAGTGGAAGAAGAATTTCAGACCTCTCCACAACAAGCTGAACAAGCTGAGCCAGAACCTGTTGCTGCTCAAGAAGAAGCTCCAGCTCCAGTGCTCAGAAGAAGTCAAAGGGTAAAGAAGCCTTCTCAATGGATGGATACAAAGGTGTACTACAACAATCAAGCTGTGGGTCATCCACCCGAAGCTGTCTGCTCTCTAGCACATGTACCGGAGGAGCATCAAGTCTTCATTGGAGTTCTTGACAAAGAAGAGGTTCCAAGGACATATGAAGAGGGTAAGGAGCTCAAAGTCTGGAGAGATGATATTAGTGAAGAAAGACAAGCCATGGAAAGGAATCACACTTGGGATGAGGCTGATCTTCCAAGAAAGAAGAAGACAATGAGCTCGAAATGGGTCTTTACCATTAAGTATAAGAGCAATGGAGAGATAGAAAGGTACAAGGCAATGTTGGTGGCTAGAGGCTTCACTCAGACATATGGTGAAGATTATAGAGAGACCTTTGCTCCGGTTGCTAAACTTCACACTGTTCGAGTTGTGCTCTCTCTTGCCACAAACTTGGACTGAGATCTATGGCAGATGGATGTCAAGAATGCATTCCTTCAGGGGGAGTTAGAAGAAGAAGTCTGCATGACTCCTCCACCAAGAGTTTCTATCACTCCAGGAAAAGTATTGAAGCTAAGAAAAGCAATATATGGTCTGAAACAGTCTCCTAGAGCATGGTATAAGAAGCTGAGCATCACTCTCTTGGATCGTGGTTTCAGAAGGTCAGAAGCTGATCACACTCTGATCACTCTTCAAAGCCAAACAGGTATTGTTGTCATTCTCATCTACGTGGATGATATAATCATCTCTGGGAATGACAAGGTTGGTATTCAAGATACTAAAACTTATTTACATTCTGTCTTTGATATAAAAGATCTTGGAGAACTTAGATACTTCCTTGGGATTGAAGTGTGTAGATCAAAAGAGGGTCTCTTCTGAGAGTTTTCAAGATCTCATGAGACTCACTTTTCACAAATGGAGAAAGAACATCAACAAGTGAAGAACTCTCCTTTAAATGCCATTAACACCAGCTTAGAGATCAAGAGTGAATCTGACTTGGTTAATGTCTGAATGTAAAGATGAAAAACAAGAATCAAAGAGAAAGACTTTGGTGAGTCTTTAAGTGAATGGGCAAGTAAGAGGTCTGCCTAAAGGCAAACCCAAATCTGTGTAAACCCCAACTCTCTACATTTGTTAAGATTGAATATGAACAAGTAAAGAAGGTGAATGTTACACAATTTGGTAAAACTTGTCTCTTAATCCATTAGCCTCAAATGAATGAGCTTACAACATATTTATAATAGAAAATCAAACCTAGATACATTGAATCTAGACAAAGGATAAAAGAATATGCTATGGTATCTATTCAGATTAAATTAAAAGCATAAAGCAAAAGGGGAAAAGATAAAGTTTCTTATCAAAACCTTATCCATAAATGGCTACTTGGCTTCTAGAATGAACCCTTGATAAGTCTCTAGAAACGTCCGGGGTTTGCATGCCCCAACTTTACACGGTCCTGATAAACCCCAACTTTTCACGGACCCGAGATTTCATATCCCAGGTTTGGATCACACCAAGTCTTGATGGTACGGCCTTCTTGTACGGATTTTCTGTATGGACATGTACAACCTTGCACGGGTTTTGCACGGTCTGATTTCCGGAAGTCATCTCAAGCCCAATTTTTGCACGTCCGGACTTTGCAAGCCCGGACTTTGCACGGTCTCTCCGGGCTCTCTCCTTTATACACTCTAACACCCTCCCTCAAGCTTGGCTATCGAGACGCCTTAAGGACCAGAGGCCAAGCTTGCAACACGCTAATGACTACCTCATTAAAAACCTCGCCATGGAAAACCACTTGGGACAAAACCATGATGAGGACAAAAAGAGTATAGCGTTCACGGTGCATTAGAGATGGCATTGACCCTGGCTTGATTGAACTTTAAAACCGTCTTGTCTTCTCATTCCTTAGTCCTTCATGATTTGATTCCCTTCTAATGAATCCTTCCCTTGCAAATCTCCTTTGAGGCTATCCAACCTTTGAGGCCCTCATGGTCTCCTTTATCCTTAAACAAGTGATAAAGAAGAAAAGATTAAGTATTTCCATGAGAAATATCAAAGCTTATGAGGAATATCAAAGGTTAAGATGCACAATAAACTAAGAAATACATGTAAATAACCATCAAATGAACTTAAGGGAATGAGATTAACATCAATTGAAAAGGGAGAAGGGTTTATAAGACAGCCTTTTTAATGGAAGAAGAAGAGTGTTCTTCTTCAAAATCAGGTGCACATCCACTTCTTTGAACTTTAAAGGGAAAGTCACTAGTTTCCATCCTTGTGAGCTGATTCATCACCTTCCATCAATCTTTCCCCTCCTCTCTTTGTGGCGGCTGTTCTTAATGGCCAATGGTTCTACTCTTTAGGATGAGCTGTGCCTTTTCAACATGCTTCATCATGAAGCTCAGTGATGTTGGGATAGTCACCGTGCTTGTAAGTTGATTCAGCACCTTCCTTCAGTCTCTTCACCACAAGTGATACAATTTCCCAAAGGATTTTGC
>KE154078.1:1744-20876 GCA_000411075.1 Sisymbrium irio | reverse complement strand
AAAAAATTAAGAAGAAGATCTGGATTTGAAGCTATGGTGATTCAAAAAAGGAGTTGAAGTTAGGGAAAGATGAAGTTCAGACACACTAGAGAGAAATCGACATCTTTCATCTAGCGGCCAAGGTAAAATCTGTCTCCATCTCTATTGATTTAACTCTTATATCTGACACGATGCTTATGCAAAGGTAAAATCTATGATTTCAGGGTTTTCTTTTGTTATTGTTAAGAAAAAGAAGAGAGGAGGAGAATCAAAGAAGAAGAGAAGAGGAAAATAAAAAAAAAGAACATAATTTATAACTTACCCATGTTTCCTTTTATTCTGGCAGCCATTTGACTTTTTCTTTTTTTTTTTAACGAAGCCCAAAACATAAATAAATAAATAAATAAATGTTGAGAATTTTAATATCTACTTCATATAAATTTTCAAGTCCTTAATGTCATGTTTTCATGATACATTTGTCTAATTATTGTTAAATGGTTAAAACTAACTAACACATTAATAATAACTTTTTTTAAATTTAATCATTTAATAAAGTAAATTTAATCATTTAATAAAGTAAATTTAATCATTTAATAAAGTAGTAAGTAAAAATTGTGAATGGGTTTAGAAATTAAATATTAAACATTGTTAATTAAATGAAGAAAAATACCTAACAATAAAATATAGGTAAAAAAAAAGATAAGTTCACAAAAAATACTTTAATACTATCTTAAATTCTTTTTTTTTTATCTACAAATTCATAATACACTTTAAAAATATTTTCTCTTGGTAATTTTAACCATTCCTTTTGAAAGAACTAGAAATGTGAATCAAATTGATTTGAATAACAGAATGTTTATTCCTATGCAATATATCAAAAACGCAATTCATAAAATTAACATAATGATATTAATAAATAAATTTATAATCCACTGGGATTATATCATATTTTTATTTAAGAAAATTGAATTACGACACCAATAAATAAGAATCAAACCAAATTATAAATAGATAATAATATTACCCTGCACAGCACATTATTAACCAATAAATATATAACTTCTTCTCTCTTCTTCATCTCTGCCTTAATCGAACCCATAAAGTGGAGCATAGCCCACAAACCAAATGAGCTACACGATCAGGCGAAATATAGAACTTATACACCAATTCTCTACACAGTTAATTTACCGTACAAACCAATTTTAAATTTAATATTTTAAATCGGAAAATATAATTAAAAATACAAAACACAATTTAGAAAATCTTCATCCAAGCAATTAACATGTTAAAATTATATTTAAAAAATATTAAATAACATATTGCCCCGTGCTGGTGCAGATAATTTTTTTTGTGTTTTATTTTTTCTCTGATTTGATATGTGTTTTGCTGTGTTAGTATTGTGATTTAGGAACAAAATCAAACAAGTGAGTTTAATACTTAATAGTCACCTCAATTATCTTTCTTATCTTATTAGGAGTCAATTGAATTAAAAAGCTCTAAGCTGAAAAGCTGGAACATCAGTGCTCAAGAGGTGAGCCTTATCGTGTAGAATTCATGTAGCTTACAATCTGATATTGTTTCATTTCCAAAAGTGTTTGTGACATAAGAATTGAGAAAATTTAGTATTTTTTATCAACTTTGATATTTGCTCCATGAAGGTCTTAATAGGAACGAAGTCTTTTACATCTTTTGAGCTATTGCAATCTTTATTCGGAAATATAGATCCACGGTTAACGGACTATGACACATTGCTCAAGAATCTTGATGATTTAAAGAATGGAATTTTTAAAGAAAGGAATTAGGTTGAGGTCTCTATATATGATTTCAAGTCCAGCTCCCGTGTTGGATAAGGTAATGAGGAACAAAAATATCGACCACTCTAACCGGTTGCCCTAGTTTAGGTAGTAGTAAAGCAGAAACACAAAAACAACAACATAACCGAAAGTGACCAAAAATTTAACCAAAGTTGATGAAACAATGAGAAATTCAAGAAAATAAAAGGGCACACAGGAAGAACAATGCCGACCTTTCGACTAATTGTTTATTGGGATACAATCTTTGACCTTTGCTATGGTCTCGTGCATTATACGGATTTTCTCCTCAAAATCCCATGCATCGGTATGCTGCATTGCCAAAGTTTCAGAAGAAAATAAACAAAATCTTTTTTCAGACTCTTGCTATTTTTTAGAACAGACATCAACACCAAAAGAGAAGAAAGAGTAAAAGCTACATATTCTGCATACCGCTTTGCTACACCAGGCGGACTTTTGAGTACTGTTTCAACAATTCTTGCAATTTCCTCCTTCTGTTGCCTTGTACATACTGAGTCAGACACGGACAAGCCCATGGATACTTGCTAATCCATTCCTCTTATGGAATCCTGCAAATTTCACATAAATTGATTCGATTCTTCTTGTTTCATAAAATAATCAATTATCAAACAACGACGAACGAATAACAGTACGTACTATACATACCTTATCATCATCACTCTCATGGTCTTCTTGGATCTGACTGCTTTCTTCTTCCGGTATGCAGTCCCAGTCCCGTGACACATCCTCGATGGTCATGTACATTATGCGGAGCTTCTCCTCAAAATCCCACCGATCAGTAGGCTGGCTTGTCCAAGTTTCAGAAAGAAAGAAAATACATATTTTTCAGAGTTTGCTCTTTGTAAGAACAAAGATCATAACAAAATCAGAAAGGGTAATCTGAACCTGAAGATTAACCAATATATATTCTGTATAATCCTTCACTAAACAGCCATGAGCACTTTCGGGGACTGTTTCAGCAATTGTTTCAGCAATTCTTGCAAGTTACTTCTTCTGTTCCTTTGTACATACTTAACCAGGATAAGGACAAACCAATGGATACTTGCTAATCCATTCCTTCATGGAATCCTGCAAATTTGACAAAATCTGATTCAATTCTTCTTGGTTCTTGATCCAAGAAAACATGCAATCGTCAAACAGTGACCTATTAATTTCAGTTCTATTCATACCTCATCATCATCACTCTTAGAGTCTTCTTGGATCTTGCGGTTTTCTTTTTCCGATATGCAGCCTCGTGACACCTCCTCGATGGTCTCGTGCAGCATGCGGAGATTCTCCTCAAATTCCCATCGATCAGTATGCTGCATTGCCCAAGTTTCAGGGAAAAAAACACATTTCTCAAAGTTTGCTCTTTGTAAGAAGAATCAAGAAAGATCAAAACACAAAGAGAAAGAGTAGTGTGAACCTGAAGATTAAGCAATACATATTCGACATATTGCTTCACTAAACCAGGTGCACTTTCGGGAATTGTTTTAGCAATTCTTGCAAGTAACCTCTTCTGTCCCCTTGTACAGACTGAATCATCAGGATAAGGACAAGCCCCATGATACTTTCTTTCCTGAAAAATTCACAAAAAGATTGATTCGACTCTTGTTGGTCATTGCAATTAATAAACGTCCAACTTTAGTTTCACTATACCTCTTCTTCCTTAGCTTCTTTTTCAGAGTCTTGTTGGATCTGGCGGTTTTCTTCTTCTTCAGATATGCAGCCCCGTGACACATCCTCGATGGTCTCGTGCATTATGCGGATTTTCTCCTCAAAATTCCTTCCATCAGTACGCTGCATTGTCCAATTAAAAGTTCCCGAAAAAAAGAAAACAAACCTTAACTTTTTTAGAGTTTGTTTTTGTAAAAAGAAAGATCAAAACACAGACAGAAAGATAAGAGTAAACCTGAAGATGAAGCAATACATATTCTGTACATGCCCTCACTAAAGGGGTGGTACTTTTGGGGACAGTTTCAGCAATTCTTGCAAGTTCCTCCTTCTGTTCCTTGGTACATACTGAACCAGGATAAGGACAAGCCCATGGATATTTGCTGATCCTTTCCTTTATCGCTTCCTGCAAAATTCACAATAAAAAAAAAAAATTGGATTGATTCCTTTTGTCACTCCAATTATCAAAAAGCGACCAAATTTAGTTTCACTTGTACCTCTTCTTCCTTGGCTTCTCTCTCGTATCTTTCTTGCCGGTTTTCGTCTTCCCTCAAAGGTTTTCCGGGACCGGAGGATAAACAATACAACTGTGAGGACCGATTGACTAAGGATCTAATTAGGGTTAATGCATTAGGGCTTGCTAATTGTCTTTCAATAACAACACCTCTCATCTTATCAGAAGCCACGCTGTAACTTCCTCTCTACGAACTCTTATAACTTCATTCGTATGGGAATTTTTTAATTTCAATAAAGCAGATATGGAATGTTTCTTTTTCCTACCACCGACATATATATATATATATTATACGATATTTTCTCATGTTTGTGGAGTGGCTTTGTAATGTATCTCGCGACTGGGATGTTTACAGAATATTATGTGTCAGGGAATGGTGTCTTCTTTCCATGATTACATGGTGTATAAATATCTTTTGATAGAAGGCATATCATATCTCTATCACACAATATATACAGCTACAAATATATGAGATCCTCTGTTTTAGTCTCAGAAACAGAAACATGTTTTGCCAGGAATTTTTCCGGTACTACGAACAATGCCGGCTTTCTCCTTCACCTTCAACTCTTCCGTCTGCCTTTGTTTCTCCGCCTGAGCTCTGGCTCCAGCAGCAATCTTTTCAATGTATTCCGTGTCTTCCCTAAATCTCTGCAAGCCTCTCTTCCTCCTCTGCTCTTGTTCGCTCTGCTGTTTCATGTACCAACTTGTTATTTGAACTCGAATTTTCATTCGATTTAAAGAAAGAGTCAAATCATATTATCAACCTCAGATTTGTCCAGCTTCCTTCGAGCTTTGTCCCTTTTCTTCGCTTCCCACAAATCGATCTTTCTGTTTAACTTTTCGTACCTGCTTGAGTAATACATATGTTAGTGTCATAACAACACACACATGTATCAAAGACTTTGTGTGTGTGTGTGTGTGTTGAGACTTGAGACTTACCTTGCTTTGATCTTAGCTAGCTCAGCTTTTTCCCACGCGTCAGCTGTAGAATCATCTTTTCGACTAGTATGCCCCGAACTCTGCCTTTTCATTTCCCTAGGTGGAAGCCGCAGAGGCGGAGGCGATGGAGGAGGAGGAGGGGTTGGTGGTGGAGTACGACGTTCTGATCGTGTCCTGACCGGTGGTGGTGGAGCACGACGTTCTGATCGTGTACTAACCGGTGGTTGTTTCCGCATTGGAGCTGACGGTTCAGAAACCGGTTTTCTTTGTCTTTCATGCTTCTCCACTGAATCTTCACTTCGTCTAGTGTGATCTCCATATAGCTCTGCTTCCGTAAATGAAAGTTGCTCTGTATCAACGCAAAAAAAACAACAAGTAAATCGAATTCTAACGTCCAGTTAATATTTTCAGCTACAAAACAAAGCCTAATCTTTGAGTTATTCTGTGACGTCACCTGAGAATCTTCTTGATAAGCTTCTCGGTCCTTCAAACGGAGACGCATCTTCTCTTCGACTCTTGCTCTTTGACAAAGAAGCTCCATGTTCAAGGCCACTCTGTAATTGCAAACCAGACCATACTCAAATTACGAGAGATGCTTACTCTAATTACTCTTTTTTCGAACCCTTACATGGTAACTGTCAAGCCAAGTTTCTTCAAAAGTGGTTATGGCATAAGCAGTGGCTGCAACTGCAGCTGCGTGGTCCATCTCGCTGATCGGGTCATAACTTTGGTCGCTCATTTGTCTCGAGAACTGCTTCTGCAACCAGCTTGGAGGCTTCTTCTTATCTACCAATACACAGAATGACAGAATATGATATAAGCCCTCAAGTAAAAATGAAGATTGATATGTGCTATCAAGAACAACAGAGCAGAAGTTTGTGGCACCTTCTTTGAATGAAACAGACTTCCTTGGTGGCACCTTCTTCTCTCTAGTGGAGCTACCAACCTCACCAGTTTTTCCCTGGGAAGCTTGATGCTTCCTCCTGAGACAAAGATATCAAGTTTTTACATCAATATACAGTATGTGTATATCTGTATTCATGTGTGGTTGAGCAGAAAATATGAATTTCGAGATTTAGTGATTTACCTTGTTTGTTTGATTAAGCTATCCATATTTCAATCTAAAATATGGTGGGAGTACTTGAGAGGGTTTGGTTAGATGTGTTCGAGGGTTTTGGTTTTTGAAGGGTTTTTGAGATTATAGCTTTGCATGCAAGTTTCAGATTTGAATCATAAAGGTGTGTAGGTTAAGTAAAGAACACTTTTGCTTTCTTTTCCCTCTTTGGCTTTTCGGTTCTTTGCTTTCTCAAAAGGACAGTGAAAAGAACAAAATAGATCCCTTTTTTAATATTAATTTTCATCTATGGATAAGGAATCATTTACATGCAGAAAACACATCAACTACAATCTCGTCTTTAGCGAGGAAAATGAATCTTAAGAACCAGAGAACAATGCCAAATTCTTATCTGTATATGAACGAGAGATGCAATACTAAACAAGGACGTCTGTGTCATAAAGTTCGAGGACCTTATGCGCACCGATCGCCTTCACGTCTATTTTGAACGCGTTCCCTTCTATGTACCTGCAACACACATCCACCAATATTAAATTATAACACGAGTGGTATACAATTATCTTTACGAAGGGACCTTGGAAGAGGTTATGATTTATGAACCTACATATCCTTAAGGTTCGGGTGCTTGTACAAAGCATCGGGAATTCTTCCATTGAATTGATTGTGGTCCAGGTGCCTGAAGTTAAAATGAAACATGCTCTAGGGCTCAAGACAGTACAAGGTTCTTAAATTGTGAATCACGGATACAGATTAGAAGGCTTACAAGTAAGTTAGTCTTGGTATATTGGCAAGTGCAGAGGGTATTGTTCCAGTCATTTTGTTGTAAGATAAGTACCTAAACCAAAAGGATAAGATAAGGATAGATGCAATTTATAACTGGTGTTCATATAAATCAAAAGATGGAATCATGGGCTCACAAGATCTCCAGATTGGTAAGATTTGCAAGCTCGTTTGATATCCCTCCAGTGAAGTAATTATTGTTTAGAAACCTAGAGCCAAAAGTTTAGCTTAGGAAACAGGTACTTTTGATGGCTAACTCTTAAACTCACTTACAGGTTTCTAAGAGCTGGAAAGCATCCTTCTATGCGTACAAGATCTCTTATATTCCCCACCAAGTGATTGCTACCAGCATCCCTATAGTACATGCAGATCATGACAAAGATACTAAGTATATCTATAATCTGTTCCGTTGATTTATAGAGGAAAGGATAGAATGAATGTGACTACATACAGGTGGCGAAGCTTTTGTAATTTTCCAAGATCTGCTGGAATACGCCCAGTGAAATGATTCTGTTGAAAATGTAGGTATTGGAGCTCGTGGAGATTTGCAAGTTCTTTGGGGATTTCTCCTTTGAAATTGTTAAAGCTCAGGTACCTGCAAAAGTGAGATCAAGTTACAAATCTCAAAGAAAGCCCTTAAAAGAATGGTTTATCCCCTTGACATGAGATAAAGTTACTTACAGAAAAGTTAGACTCTTGAGTCCACCAATTTCAGGAGGCAGGGCATGTTGAAGTTTGTTCCACCTCAAATTCCTGTTTCCAGTACACACAACAGAAAACAAAACAAGGTCAAAGATAAAGCAAGTAGCAGAGCTAAACTCTTCAACCACAAAGATATGCTGTGTGATAATTTTGGAACTAATGAATACAGAGTGGGAAGAACATTACAGTGTCTTAAGACGCTTAAGCCGCCCGATTTGTGGAGGAATAGGTCCTGTCAATTTGTTATTGTGGAGATCCCTGCCAAATTCATTATCCAATTCCATTTAAAAAAAAACACACCCTGAGCAATGTTTCTTCCAACTTAAAGAACATGGTAGAATCATAACTAACATCAACCCCAAGTTTTTTCAAATCCTCAACAATATACGGCAGAAAGAGAAAAAAAAGAGTAAACTTACAGAACAGTGAGATCTAGGAGACTCGTTACAGCCGTTGGGAAATTCCCCACTATCGACATTGCAACCACTTCTCTGCAAAGATCTTTAACACATTATTTAAGTGAAAAAAATCAAACCTTACAAACTATTATTAAGGTAGTATGTGAGTAGAAAGATCACAGCTTGGTGACGACACGGTAATTGCCAAGGGTGGAGCAAGTGACACCAGACCAGGGAGGCAAAACTCCATCGCCACAAGGATCATCTCCGACCCAAGTGTACACCACTCTCCATCCCACCAACCCCTTTATCTCATTCAACGCTTTCACTGCCAAACCAACAAAAAATCACAACTTTACAAACCAACCGAATCAGATATAAACAGGAACCATAGAAATCTCAGGAGCTTACCGTCTCGTTGAAGCGTTTTGGCGAGGGAGACATTGATCAGCGAGAAAAGAGCGTAAAAAATCAGCGAGAAGCTCAAACGCAAATGCGCCATGGATTAAACTGCAGATGATCCGTAGAGCATCCAAATCATAAACTCTTCGTGGAATAAGAAGATGAGAAAGAACCGATTTTATAAACTCATGGAAGGCAGTGAAAAATGGTGTGGGAGAAAGAAGAATTATTTATCATCGCCATGGAAAGCAACAAGCTCAGTGGAAACAAAACGAACCCGGCATGAACCAAAAAACCGTTGAAATTCCTCTATAAATTTAAATATCCTATTTCCTTAACTAGGCCGAAAACGGCCCATATATCTGGGCTTAGAAGAGGCTGTATAGGCCCATATTGTAGGAAAGTGATACTGATACGTCACAAATTGGTGTTTTTAAAAATAGCTTTAACATTTAAAAAGTCAAATAAATCCAATCCAACCAAACATTAGCGAACGATAAAAACGCCGTCGTAGTCAAACCCACTGTTTATATGTTGTTGTTCCTTCTCCGGCGCTCCGGCAAGAATCATTTCTTACTTTCTCCTCCTCCTCCGTCGCAATTATCGCCATGATCGTCAGCTTCTCTTTCTTCACCCTCTTCCTCTCTATCTTCGTTTCCTCAGCCGATGCCAATGCGGCAGTTTCCATCTCCCCCAAAACTCTAAACCGATCTGGCGAATCCGTCGTCATCCAATGGTCCGGCGTCGAGTCTCCGTCCGATCTCGATTGGCTAGGTATATACTCGCCGCCGGAGTCTCCTCATGACCACTTCATCGGCTACAAATTCCTCAACGTCTCGTCGACGTGGAAATCTGGTTTCGGTTCGATCTCCCTTCCTCTCACCAACCTCCGATCGAACTATGTGTTCCGGATCTTCCGGTGGACGGAATCGGAGATCGACACGAAACACAAGGACCATGATCAGAATCCTTTGCCGGGAACGAAACATCTTCTAGCTGAGTCGGAGCAGGTGAGTTTCGGATCCGGCGTCGGGAAGCCGGAGCAGATCCACTTGTCGTTCGAGAATAAGGTTAACAGGATGGCGGTGACGTTTGTAGCTGGGGACGGAGAAGAACGCTTCGTGAGATACGGAGAGGCTAAGGATGTGTTGGGAAACTCCGCGGCCGCGCGTGGGGTTAGGTACGAGAGAGAGCACATGTGTAACTCTCCGGCTAATTCTACCGTTGGCTGGAGAGATCCCGGTTGGATTTTCCATACCGTCATGAAGAATTTGAACGGAGGCGTTAGGTACTTCTATCAGGTAATCAAATCTTTGATTCATAAAGGTTATGTCTTTGTGAAAGGAACTAGCTTTTGATATTGGGTCGTGTGAATCAGGTTGGGAGTGACTCAAAGGGATGGAGTGAGATCCATAGCTTTATTGCTAGAGATGTCTACGCTGAAGAAACCACAGCTTTTATGTTTGGGGATATGGGTTGCGCTACACCTTACACGACGTTTATCCGCACACAGGATGAGAGCGTTTCCACGCTCAAATGGATCCTTCGTGACATTGAAGCTCTTGGTGACAAGCCAGCTCTTGTTTCACACATTGGAGATATAAGCTATGCTCGTGGTTACTCGTGGGTGTGGGATGAGTTCTTTGCTCAGATCGAGCCTATTGCCTCGAGAGTTCCTTACCATGTCTGCATTGGTAACCACGAGTATGATTTCCCTACTCAGCCTTGGAAACCCGATTGGGCAGCTTCCATTTACGGAAACGATGGTGGTGGCGAGTGTGGTGTGCCGTATAGTTTGAGATTCAACATGCCTGGGAACTCATCAGAACCCACGGGAACGAAAGCTCCTCCCACAAGGAATCTGTATTACTCATATGATGTGGGGACGGTACATTTCCTTTACATCTCCACTGAGACGAATTTCCTAAAAGGAGGCACTCAATACGAATTCATAAAGCATGATCTAGAGTCTGTGAAGAGGGAGAAAACGCCGTTTGTTGTTGTGCAAGGACACAGGCCCATGTACACTACCAGCAACGAAGTTAGAGACACAATGATTAGACAAAAAATGCTGGAGCATTTGGAACCGCTGTTTGTGGAGAACAACGTCACACTTGCTCTGTGGGGACATGTGCATAGATACGAAAGGTTTTGTCCGATAAGCAACAACACTTGTGGCAAACAGTGGCAAGGAAACCCGGTTCATCTTGTGATTGGTATGGCTGGTCAAGATTGGCAACCGATTTGGCAGCCGAGACCAAATCATCCAGGTGTTCCCATATTCCCTCAGCCTGAACAGTCAATGTACCGGACGGGTGAGTTTGGATACACTCGTCTATTTGCAAACAAAGAAAAGCTAACTGTTTCATTTGTGGGTAACCACGACGGGGAAGTTCACGATACGGTTGAGATGTTAGCATCTGGGGAAGTAATCAGTGGGAGTAAAGAGAGTACTGATAGTAGTAAAGATACTCCAAGTATTAAGAACGCCCCTGCATCTGCAGCACTTGTGGGAAAATCCAAATCTAATGTCTCATGGTATGTCAAAGGAGCAGGCTTGATGGTTGTGGGTGTGCTTTTAGGGTTCATTCTAGGGTTTTTTACTGGGGGAAAGAAAGGATCTTCATCTGCTAACCGTTGGATCCCAGTCAAGAACGAGGAGACTTAATATTGAAGAAGTGAATCTATTTTAGGGGTACGATTTGTATAGTATCTTTATCCCACAGTAAGAACCATGTTTCTCAAGTTGGGAAGTAAACACAAGCTTTTGTAGACTATAATAATAGTATTGATTCTTGTAAACCTGAAGAGTTTGTCTAATAATCAATATACGATGGTACAGATTAAAATGGCTTTTTGGTGTAAATACACAAACACATCTACGAGTATAATATTTTGAGAGAAAAGAAAGAGTATTCATTCAGATGGAAACGTTGTCAGAAAAAGAATTAGTTTTTTCCTGCGGGACTTGAGAATTCTCCGTCCTTAGGGCAAAGAGTGATGGAGGGAAAGAACAGTTGGTAGTAGCCGTTATGGTGCTACTGCATCAAAGAGTCATATTTAGTCATTATACAAAAGATTTGAGCCTGTTTTACATAAGAGAGTAATATGAAATATACATATAAAAAAGGAAATGACCTAGAAGCTTCAGAGAAGAGAAGAAGTTTACCACACAAAAAAAAAGTTCCAGAGAAAAAGGAAATACAGGGGATCTGAACTTGCTTGCAATGCAAGGCTTTTACATAGGAGAGCAAATATACAGAGGAACTTAATTTGAATTTGTTCACAGGAAAACAGTAGCGTTGCATTTTGGAAGGTGTTTTATTTGGAAAGCAAGTGACGTGCCCGTTGATTAGCTCCTTTAACACGAGAATTAAGCTCATCAATATCGTCGTCCAGATGATCAAGAGCCTTGTTTTGCCTGAAAAATATCCCGCAGTAATAGTAAGTATTCTACAAACACACGTGCAAAAAAGTATGAAAATACGTATGTGTTGACTGACTTGTCGAGCTCAGATCCCATATCAACGGCCATGCCCTTAAGATCACCCAAAATGTCACTCAAATCTGATAGTCCATCGTCTTGCTTTGCCTTCTCTTGCTGCAAATAAACATAGCGTTTTGTTTTTAGTAACTTTCCTTGGCTACGCATTTAAGATTCATAATTTATGCACTTATAGAATTTAACACAAACCTCGACTTTCTGCAACGCGTTTGTTGGTTGGTCTGATGCTAACTGCGGTTGGCTGCTCGATCGTCCTTTCGCACCCAAACCGAGTTTCTCTCGCTCTTCCTTGTGATTCCCGCTCTTTTTTGACGGTTTATCTAGATCATTCAACAAAGTTTATTTATACGAAACATATAAACATGATATCTCTTCCAATCAAGAATCAAGTATCAAGAGTCCGGAATCATTTAATCAATAAAGATTGGGATGATATGAGTTATTATACAAGTAGAATATATAGAATCTAGTCTCTGCGGTTTCAGTGAAAAGGGTTAAAACCTGGTGTGATCATAGGTCCTGAGATCTCTTTAGTCTTCTTGGGTTTCCATGGCTTAGAAAACATTCCTCCCAAGTTGTTCAAAAGCTTCTCTCCCTGATCTCATAAGACATTTCTTTATCAACAACCATACAAACAGAAAGAAATAATCATTTCGTACCTTTCTGGATAGAAAAAAGAAAATGAAACGGCTTTTACCCGACTGAGATCTTTATCCATTTCAACAGCCATAACATGAGTCCTGTTGATCTGTTCACCTTGCGTGTGCAACATTTCCAGCGTCCTTGTAGCATCTGATCTTATATCTTCAGCGATCTTAAGACAATTGTTGACACCTTTGGTTGTTTCTTCGGCTTTGTAAACCGCGTACTTCTCTAGTTCTTCTGTCGTTTGGCTCTGCAGACCACCAGACTCGCTGAAACCGTTCTTGTACTTGTCTTCATCGTCGAAATCTGGCGTGATCAGGATTGGTTCTGAAGCAGTTCTTCTTCCTGCATTGATTGTTCCTCCTTTGTTGTTTGATGATTCATTGGGAACCTTGTTGTTCCCCGGAGATTTGAAAAATCCAAACATCTATTTAACAATGAGACAAGACGGTCAAAATTATAAAATACACAAATTTTTTATGAGATTGGCATTGAGGATTTGCAGAAAATGATTGAAACATTAAGGGTTACCTGTGAAATCTCTGAGACCGTCTCCAAAGAGAGAAGATTCAGATTAAGAAAATCCATAAAAAGATAAGGAATATGGTTATCCAAAAATAGAAACCTGTGACAAGAATGGATCAAAAGAATCGTTTAGATTCTCTCTGTTTGTGTACCGTTGAAAGGATCTAAAGATGAAGGGGAGACGCGTCGGACAAGGAACAGTAATCAGCCACGTCCTCTGTCAAGAGTCTCTGTTCTGTAATAATAAACCAAAACACTGTTTATGGGTACAAGGGAATTAAGGAAATGACAAGTTCTTTGCTGCGTTTTTCTTTTCAAAACATATGGAGAAATTGATTACTGAAACTTTTAGGTGAAAATCTGTATTACAGACAAAAAAGTTAGTTTATTAAACAGTTGTTGAAGATTTTTTCTTCTTCTTACAAGAAAATCTAATTCTGATTTACAGAGGTAATAATAAATAACCTAAGTATCAACGAAAAAAAAACAAAAACACTCCAGGGCTTAGACTATACAGAGAAAGCTTCCAGCTTGGTATTTTCTTAAATAATGCATTTACATACACAAGATCCAGAACTGGAGATTGGAGACCATTCTACATTTACTTGTCCCTAGAGAAATCATCCCATGGGTCTTGACCAAAGATCTCGTCAATGATGTTCGAAGTTGGAAGAAAATCAATGTTCTTAGTCCAACAATGATCTGGAAGTATCGAATCACAGGGATCAAATGAATACGAATGGTCCTCCACAAGATCATTGCCGTGGCGCCAGTAATTCCCAAAGTGTGATTCTTCTCTGCTTCTCACTGGACACCGAGAGTAGTTTACATTGGACTGCAAGTCATAGGACGTGCACGAATCTTCTTCAGCATTCACCTCCTCTTCTGCTTCTTCTTCTTCTTCTTCATCTTTTGAGAGGCTTTTCCCGGTTTTCTCTTCTGGAGTTTCGGGGCCATAAAACGTGTTGTCATACTCTACTTGCCACTCGTCATCATCACTATCAGTGTCCAGGCTTTTAGAACGATTCTGGACAGCTCGTCTTCGCAGGATGAAGACATTGAAATAATAGCTCACAATTTCCTTCATGGTTCGTGAAGGAAACGCAGACTTTAGATGTGTCCAGAAATCCCTGTCCAGTGAAACCGGATTGGAGTAAACAATCTCGTGAAACAGATCTTCCTCGTCCTCAGTTAGCTTACCAGCAACTTCCTCCCCCATTTCACCGAGACCTATGTTGAGACACCTTTCATATCCAATAGTTTCAAACAAGCCCTCTCTGTTTTCCATGATGTGCTGCTGCACGCATCTGATGGACCCTTTATCCATGCAAATGCATTCCTTTCTTCCTTTACCGATTTTGCAGGCCTCGGTTTCACAGTCAGGCATTGGAATTACGCACTTCCCCATCGCTTGTTGATCATTCGCATCATCACGGGCTTCTTCCTTGACACATTCAGGAATATCAGCCTGGTAATCCGACCCGATTGGAACTGGTTTTCTAGGAGAGCTCTGACACCAATCAACATCGTCTGCAGGGCAAACTGGTCTCCAGAGGAAATCTGAGTCAGGAGATTCATGAGAAAGGGTAGACTGAGTCGTCGCACCGGACAGAGCATCCTCCTCAAAACCGGATGACATCCAAGAGAAAGGTGCGAGGGAATCAAAACCCTTCTCAACATCATCCTCACATTCAAACCCATAGAGATCGTCTCCTGCTAATAACACATAGCGCAAGACAAACAACAATTAACCAAAGCTGCTTGAGTTTATCAATGTTAACCCCCTCTGCAAGATGCATATTATTATTACCTATGGCAACACCTGACTCATCCAAAGAAACACGATATGGAACTCCTTCATCTAGTTTGGCCAACTTATTGGAATAACTGATCTGTCTTGCATGCTTCACGTTGAGCTCTTGCACATCCTCAGCGTCAAAAGTCCGCTTAAAACCCATATTTTTGTACCTGTAAAATAAAAAACCAAAGCCATTTAGTTTACTTGGCGTGAAGGTTTATCTATGTCTAACTACTTTTTAAATATAACATCCAGAGACACAGACCCACACTAACAACTGACAAACAACGGTGAGAGCTCTTACACACATGTTAACTAGTTAAGTTAAGTATTGAGGGGAATTTAATTTAAAGTATAAAAGAAAAATATTTAACCCCAATTTTAAATGTGTAAATTAAAAAATCCCCAAATTTTAAGGAAGCCCTAACCCTAGATTTCAATTAACAGCTCAAATCACCAAATCAGGAATCGAAAATCAACGATTCGGTTAATTATCTGGAAAAGAGACAAAAGCCCTCGATTAATTGACAGATCTGACAAACCCTAGGACATCAAAGTCTACGAGACCCCAAATCGGATTTTTTTGGATGAAAGCTAAAAATTAAGAACGAATCCGATAAGAATATCAAATGAATTAAACATAAACACAAAAACTTTGATCAGATCTGTTGTTTAAAGATCTAGATCTAGAAATTCGACGACTCAAAACCTAGATCTGACCAGAACGGATGGATGATATCAAAACAGGGATCAATCGAAAGATAAAATCAAGAGGAAAAAGGAAATTACAATTGATTTGAAGATTGATCTGGAAGAAGGAAGAGATCTGAGCAATTGAAGGAAAAAAAAATTGTAGGAAAAAAAATAAATTGGGGGAATTTCGAAAGCGGCTAGGGTTGAAAATTCGTGCCTTTCGATTAGGGGAAGACCCGATTTTGAAACCCGGATTAAATTCGGATACCGAGACAACATCGAATGAGCTGTCCCTTATTAAAAATCTTTGAATAATGGAAATTACAAATTTATCCTCGCCGTTTACCAGCACGTGCCTAGCAACTTGCGTTGGATATGGGAATATCCTCGTATCTCAATCTTCCTTAACCGAAACAAAATAATTTCCGTCGACATAACAAATTGGTATTCCATATGGACAAACCGGACCAAACAAATTGAATCGGTTATAATAAACCCTAAATTCCCAAATCAGATTCTCACGCGACCATTCTTCAACACTCCCGAGTTTTTGCTTCCGGTATCGCTCTTTCGCCGGGAAGATTCCTTCTCCGCCTCTCTTCGATTCCAGAGCTCTACAGTCCTTCATTGCATACATATATTAATCCTCTGAATCTTCTCGTGATCTGAGTAAGTATAGCTTATCCCTTTTAAATGATTCATGAAAAAGCCTACACTGGTGGATAAATTACCTCCGGTTATACTTTATTTGCTTAATTCTTCATGATCCATTTGATCCCTGATGTTACTTGTCGTTAAAGCTACTGAAAGCTGGATGCTTTAAACCCATTTGATCCCGGATGTTAGTTGTTGAAATAGCTACTGAAAGCTGGATGCTTTAAACCTGTTCTGGCGATTGAAACCGATATGAATAGTATTCTTGGAACTTTAGTTTTGTATATCCTTTGGTTATGGGTTTGATGTTCATAAGCTGTTTGGATGATTCTTGTGGGGTTCCATTTTGTAGGCAGTGTGTTTCGGTCAAAACCAATGGCGCTAGTTGTGATCTGTGGGCAACCTTGCAGTGGGAAATCAATAGCTGCAGTAACGTTAGCTGAAACGCTGAAAGAATCTGAAACGAAACAGAATGTTAGAATCATCGATGAGGCTTCGTTTCATCTAGACCGTAACCAAAACTATGCCAACATGCCTGCAGAGAAGAACCTGAGGGGAAAGCTCAGGTCAGATGTTGATAGATCGGTTTCAAGAGGCGACATTGTTATTGTAGATTCATTGAACAGCATCAAAGGTTACAGATATGAGCTGTGGTGTATTGCACGTGCCGCTGGGATTAGGTACTGTGTTATCTTCTGTGATGTAGATGAAGCTCATTGTAGGCAATGGAATAAAGAACGCAGTGATAGAGGCGATGCTTCATATGACGATGGTATATTCGAAGATCTCGTCAGAAGATTCGAGAGACCCGAGCGAAGGAACCGATGGGATTCACCTCTCTTTGAGCTTTACCCTTCTCGAGATGGAATAGACAAGTCCTCTCCCGTGATTTCTGAGGCTGTGACTTACCTAACCAAGACTGTTGATTCCAAGACCCAAGATGTGAGAATTCTCCAACCCAGTATAGCTACTCAGTCTGCTAGATTCTCAGAAGCGAATTCTCTTTACGAGTTGGACAGAGCGACACAAGAAATCATCAATGCGATCGTGGAACAACAAGCCCTTGGTGGGGCTATAAGCAGAGTTACTCTTGCCAATGAGCTACCTCCAATCGAAATCTCCAGACCCATTGGACTACCGGAGCTAAGGAGGCTTCGAAGAACGTTTGTTAAATTGATGGGTCAAGCGAGTCTGAGCGGGCCACCGTTACCAACTGATGCAGACAGTGCCAAGAGGCGATTTGTGGATTACTTGAACAGAGAGTTTGGAGGTAATAATGCTTGAAATTGGTGGGTGGAAAAAAAACATCGTACAATTTCGTTTTTTTTTTATTTTCTCAACACAATTCAAGTTTACACTTTTGTGCTCTTCAGTGAAATTTTGGAGATAAATTCATGTATTATTTCTTATGCAAACATATATTTTATCAAGTTAAACTGCTTTTTTGTTTGTAATAATAATAATAATGTTTGCTTAGTGAGAAAGTGAAGTTACAAAAACACCTAAAGATTTTCATATCACATTACGGTCCTTGTAATTGCTCCTTATAACCTTTTTAATTATTAGTATGATGACTGTAGAATAATTCTGATGGGGAGTACGTTGATCCTCAGAATTCTGTATCGAGAGGTTTTACATAATTACATGCCACTTTTGACGTGGCTCTACAGATCGACGTTGATGAATTGGTCCGTTTAAAGAGGACTCAAGCCACCATCAACAATAAAAACATAGAAAATGACAAAAAGTACAAAAAAATGGAGATGCGGGGGATCGAACCCCGTGCCTCTCGCATGCAAAGCGAGCGCTCTACCATTTGAGCTACATCCCCAATTGCTAAAATCTACATTATAATTTTAATATTTTTATTCTCTATTTCCAATAACAAAATGCATAAACATATACCTAAAAGAAACGGATTACATGATCAGGCTTGCAATACATATAAAAGACATCATATGCAATCACGTTATAACTAACCTATTAATAGAATAGCTTCATTAAAACTGTTTTGCCTGGGAACTTATAACAGTCAAAGTAGCTTATCGGGAACTATATATAGCTACATTATCTTTCATTTTTCTTTGTGAAAAAAATATATTTCGTTTTTGAGTGGCTTGCATATAATTCGTTGTTTGTCATTCAACATCGGTGGCTATTTTAGCTCAAAAACAAATGTTGACTTTTTGATTTTCTTATGCTTACTTTTTAAGTTTCTAAATTATATTTTCCAATGAAAATATATGAGATCAATACACGTTAGGGCACTTCTCCAAATGTATTAGTTACTTTGAAAAGTTTATCTTTTTTTGGACAAAATTAGTTACTTTGAAACGTAAACCGAGATATTCAACGTTTCAAATTCAAACCAATCACATGTAGTTACCTAAATAATTATAGAAGAAAACAACAACAACAAAAATATAAACCATCGAAAATTGAACGTAGAGGAAAGGGTGGCGCATTAAATTTCCGAGGGCGCGTGCGGTTAACTTCGGATTCGGTTTTCGACGATCTTGGTGTCCACGGATTCGTCTCGATCTCTAGTTTCTATTGGTGGTCTCTGAATTCCGAAATTTCACCGGTTTCGACAATTATGATTGTTTTAGTAAAACGAATCCTACAAACGGTAGTGCGTGGAATTCACGCGGTAGCTTCCAAGGGCGTGTGCGACTAATTCTTGAGGCGGTTTTCAACGTTCTGGGTGTCTACAGATTCATCATGGTCTCTAGTTTCTGCTGGTGTTCTCAGAATTCGAAAATTCCAGCCGGTAAAAAAGGTATTATCGTTTTAATAAAAAGAGTCCTATAAACAGTAGCGCGTAAAATTCACGCGGTAGCTTCAGAGGCGGTTTTCGACGTTCTGGGTGTCTACCGATTCGCCTCGGTCTCTAGTTTCTGCTGGTGTTCTCAGAATTCGAAAATTCCTCACGGTTAGAAAGTTATGCTCGTTTTAGTAAAACGTGTCCTAAAAACGGTAACGCATTGGTAGCTTCCGAGGGCGCGTGCGGCTATCTCCGGAGGCAGTTTTCGACGTTC